>JAQFXU010000063.1:0-106350 GCA_034693705.1 Spatulosminthurus flaviceps | reverse complement strand
AAACGGGAATTAACATGCGCTACCATGTATAAGCGGTGTCTGCATATAGCCCCTTTTGCACTTTAGCCGACGATATCGATCGCTGAAGTTGCCGCCATTTCTTTAATGCTGCAAAAGCATGCATGCTGTCGCAGGCTGCAAGAATGTCTGTTTATTCTACAAAGCTATTTCTTGAAGAAACCTCGTGGTTAGCTTGCTCTGCATTTTTGAGCTATCATCTGTGCTCAGTGCTGTCTCATTTAACATAAAAGGTAATATTAATAAAAGTCTGCTCAAATATCGAATGAATCGGTAAAATGTATATCTATACACAATGCTATAGTTACTATAATATCTCAGTTTCACAAGTTTAATGCCGGTTACTCTTTTTGCATATAGTTTGCACTTTTCCATTTCCACATAGCACTTTATAATAATTAACAGCTTTAGCTTTTTTAATAGCTATAGTCGTGTAGAAGGCAGCAGACTGCACTGCAGAGTGCGGACGGAGCAGATATGAACTTTCAATGTGCATTTAAACAAATAGTGAAATAATATTGTAAAGGCGGTATACTTTGTGCATATGTGCTCATAATACTACGCTGCGCTGGGGATTTGGCGGTAGGGAAATTAGTGCGTTTTGATAAATGTGTAAATAATAATAATGTAAAACTGTGTTCAAGCCTCCAGAATTAGGATTTTTCAGAATAGTATTAGAAGTGATTGTTGATGAGAGAAGTTAAACTAGAAAACAAGGAGTCCGAATTCGTTGTGAAATCTTAAATTAGTGGTGGCGAAGACTGCAGTAAATGAGATCGTTGAGAGTGCTATTTCAGTTGAAATTAGATTTGAAACAATTGGATTGGATATCGCGGAGGTAATCAAAAATCAGGTAAAAAGGCCTTTTTGGGGATTGCAAGGTCTTAAATGGATTTTAGTTACGACTTGTTTTGCAGTTGCTTTTGCGGTATGATTGTGTCATTGTATTGTGTGTGGCAAATGAGTTGTAGGTGATTTTATACGTAAGACAACGGTAAATTGTCTCTGGGGAAATTGCGTGTAAATAAATGAATAGCTTACAATGGATAATATTCAGCCGTCAAATGTTTAATGATGCTCAAAGGTGTCTGTTGCATTGCTTTTTTTGTTGAATGGATTGTGGATTTAAATTTTGTTTTAATTATTGTAGCAATTGCGAATATCTATACCTGGTGGAAGCGTAGTTTGAAAACGAACCTTTGGCCGTGCTTTTAATAGCTGATACGTAGCTGCTTAATTTCTGTTTGGTAGTGGATGAATTTATTAAAGATACTGACATGGCTGGTGTCAGGTGCCTTTTGAATTATTAAGGTAAAGGTGAGGATTGTGCGGTGGCATTGTTAAATTGATGTAAATTTTGGATATGAGTTGTTATTGTGCTAGTTTGAAATGGATGTGGATGTTTCTAGGGTATAGTAGGTTGAGTGGCTTTTACAAGTCAGTTTGGATTATGAAAATGATTATTTAAGAAGTGTCTTTGTTATATAGGTATCATGGGAAAATCGGATTCCCCTGCTGCTCCAAAATTTAAATCGGGAGGAAAAAATAAAAGTAAAGCAAAAATGTATTACCAGAAGCAGTCGCGAGGTCGGTGGAACAGTCAAGGCGCAGGCCGCGGTAAATCTGGTAGTCAGAAGCCTGGATTCAGGGCACCGAGCAAGCTTGAATTTGGAATGAAAGGCTTCCTTTGTACAACCAACTTCAATGAAAAGAATGCAGTCAAAGAGGCTTACAATTTATTGAATGAGTACTATGTTGAAGGCAGTGAATCCGTCGAGGGTTCAGGGCAAGTCAGCTTGTCAAGTACGGGAATGATGGAGGCGGGTACAAACCTGGGTGGGATATCAGACTCAGACAAAACGAAAGATGATCCGAGGGAAGCCTCTAGATCCGTGGATGAAGAAGCTGAAGTAAGTCATTGACTGTATTTATTCAGACCTATTTACACGCTAACCCCCTTTTAAATTCATTGTACTACTCAGTACTCATATTGCATGGAAAATTGTTGTTCTGCAGCACTTTATTATTGAGATTGGGAGTGTAAAACAAAACCAAAGTGTCATTCCACGATTTGGTAGCATGATCAGGAGTAGTCTTTTCTTTCTGGTAAAGTTTTAATGACGGGTTACTTATAATGGAATGGAATGTACAAGTGGTGCTGAATCCTGAGGTTTGGTTTGGGTTTCGTATGTGTTATTAAACTTGGAAAGAAAATACATATGTCATGTCTATAAGAGTGAATAGAGAGTGAATCTTAAATGAGGTATGAGAAGCGTGGAATTTAATGACTCCATGGTTGGGAAACGATGTCCGAAATTGGCTTTTGTACATCACTGTTGGGAAACGTGTAATTTAAATGCTGATAAGTTCATTAAAACTCGATTCAGTCAAAAATGCATCTGGAGCCAGGAAAGATAATAGGTCTTTTTCTAGTTATATTTTGCCGGCTATATAACACATTTTGAGATCATGTAGTAGTAATAGATGGCAAGATGGCGGAAAATTGGAATACGCTATCAATCTGGAGCTTCAGTGAAACCGTTTCATTGTCTTATTATAATAATGGGATGCGTGATTATTGTTATTACATACGATCGGATACGATTATTAATGATGCGTAAATGACGACGAATTGTTCCAAGTTGAAAGGAGTCAAACAGGTTCAGTTTTGAATGAAGGTTTGTATTATAGCCCATCGCTTTAAATACATACCGATATATTTAATTATTTGTGGTTTGTTGAGGTTGAGTAAATCTGTAAAAATTTGTATTTGCTGACTCACAAAATGACCTTTGAACCTTGGAAGGCAATGAAGGCCCTTGACTGATAGTATTGTAAACATTCCAGGATACAGCCAGTGAGAACAAGAAGATGTCTGAGATATCTGACGATGAGGATGTTGAGTCAGCTATTGCAAAGGAGATAAGCAGACTGAAAAGTTCGGAGGTGAAATACAAGTTCCAATCTGTTGATACTGGTGTCCCAAACTTAGTTTTCATCAATACGACTGTAAGTGAATTTAGTTCAAACATTGACTCACATGTGTGCATTTAATATTTACTTCACCGACTTGAAGCTCGTTCTATATTTTCATGCAATGTAAATTGATATGCAATATTAATAGACTTTAGTAATCTTAGAAACGGGCAACACGAGACTGATTGTAGCCTTGTAGATTTGAGCTTTGGTAGTTCAAGAAGCTATGCCTTGAAGCTTAATCTGCTATCACCGTTGCTTGCTCCTTGCAAGTATGTATTTACAGTCTTGTTGTGGGTTGTGGTTTATGTTCAATTAAATTGTATCTAATAGATTGGTGATCCTGTGAAGTTAACTACAACAATATTGCAAGATCTATATGAAAAGAAGCAGCAGAAATCTCGATTCTTGCTACGCATGATTCCCATTGAAGTCACGTGTAGGGTACGCAATTTAACTGTTCTAATTAAATTCCCCTTGATTCTTAGTGATCCCCTAGTATTGGATGTAGCTCCAACATTGAGCGACGTGCGGAGCATGTATATTGTTGAAAGTTTGAAATGTTTGAATTTGTAATTACGTCTGAATGTTCTTTTCAGGCTGACATGGCAGACATTTTGAAAGCAGCTGAGCAGGTGTTGCCAAAATATTTCAAGACTGGTTTCAATTCATTTCAAGTAGTGTACAAAAGTCGATACAATAATTCTATGGATCGCGGAGAAGTCATTAAAGTGATTGCGGATGCTGTGATGAAGATAAACTCGTTTAATACTGTAAATTTGAATGAACCTAAGTTTTCTATTGTGGTTGAAATAATGCGAGGCCTTTGTTGTTTGGGTGTTCTACCCAAGTTCGTTGAGTACCGTAAGTATAACTTGATTGAAGTAACATCCGCACCAAAAGCTGGGACAAACAGCGCCAATGTAATGCAAGGGCAAGAGTGTAGCCTTTCGCTTGCCGATCAGGCCTCTTCTGAAGCTCTAAGCAATGATGTTGATAATAGCAAAGTTGTTGAAGACGACAAAGGGGAGAAGGATCCTATCGTACTGCAGGAAGCATAAATGAGTGCTTACTATTGATCTCGGTATTCTTATAAACAAATGAGTTACTTTATTGCTCTTTTGCGATGCATTCAACCGAATGTAAGCGATCGCTTCTTCATGAGGTCATTTCAGATTGATGAATTAATAAAGACATTTATCTACTTTCGATTTTTTGGGTTCGTTGGCCTTATGAAATGTGATGGTGCAGAATGCATGAGCTTTTTTTGGCATACATTTTTTGATTTTTTATTCCGGTTAAAGAAGACAAGCATGCATGGCATAAATCAAGTGTACGACTTTGCGATGGAGCAATTTGTAAGCTTAAGCTATCCCTATGTCAGAGCTTTTTGAAGCTCAGACAGATAATTTATTATTTGTCGAATGTCTTGGTATCTTTATCAAGACCAAAAAAGGTTTTAATTAAATATTTAATTTTTATTGTTTGGCTTCGTTTTAATTGGCTTCGTTAATCTTTTTTGTTAATTTTACATTCGGCTGAGAATATCTTGGAATCCTTTGGTTATTTCAGTTAGATAACTTTGTTTTTGGGTAAACATGTTTTGGCTGAAATTATTCGGTTAAAATACCTCTGGATGATTTCCTATTTCCTAATTACCACAACATACCCTGATAAATCATCACAACATAACACTCGCTGTCGCTTAGCAGTGGAAACGTTTTATTTTCTGCCCTTTGTTAAATAAACTTAAATGTTGATAATAGCCATATAGCTAAAATCAACGAGCAAGAAGCGTATACATATACGTAGATGAAACCTTCTGCTACAGTTATAAACGCACTGATTGTACTGTACCAGTAATTATATTCATTTTGACATATACATACCCTCGTTTCTATTATGGCCATTTCATATCAGTCAATGCAACGTATGCGATTTTGGCGAATCCTGTAAAAATCGCGTAGGTGGGACCGTAAATGGACGGTGTAAGGTAGGCCAATCACGATGAAAGTATTGTGTAAAGCTGATGAAACCCGATGAAAATTAATGGAGTTCTGGTGGAGCCTGTCTGAAACCCAATTGTGCACGTAGTTGAGGTCTTTGTGAAATGTTTCATAATATGTTTAAATATCTGTATAATAATTATTATACATTATAATAGAAGGGACGGTACGAACGTCAGTGAGTAGTGAATAATAAAGTTTCGATTTCTTCAAATTCGTTGTTTTTTTCTAATATTTATATTTCTGTGAAATCTAATCGGAAAAATTATAATCACAAAACTGCTTTACTGCTTTATCTCAAGATCAGTTAAGCCAGCGTTAACCGGTAACTAATAAGCTCATAAAAATATGGTTCCTACTTCACGGTTTGTATTTAATTATTATGAGACCGCTGGGGCTGGGGCTGAATAGAAACATTGACTCTCCTGAAATTTTTATTGGGCGCTTTAGCAATTTTTTAAAAGTTCTCAAAAATGTTTTCATTTCAATGAATTTTTTTGTCAGCTATATGTGACTAGAAACATTTTGAATATCCACAAATTTAGATTGGGTGCTTTTATAATTTTTTATACCTGCGGTGCCCTTCGCAGAAGCACCCCTTCAGGGGTGCCATGAATCGTTGAGAAGCGACGATTTTTGTGTAAAAATTCTCGAAGGTGTATATATTTGTAGCAACAAATTCTACACGCATTTTTGTTTCTTTGACGGAATTTGTTTTCGTGGGGAAGGGAGAGTAGAATTCTAACAAATGAAATTGGACCGACTCAGGCCTGACTCTTTCTGGATGACAATTCCGGCTCTCAGGAAAACTACATGTAGTTTTTTTCCTCGTCTCTTCGACAAACAATTTACGCACAAAAAAACTGATTTAAGTAGGTTCTGGTGGACGCATGTGTGAAATCATTAAATGTTTCTGGACGGGTCTTCCACTGGCCATACTGGCAATAACTATATTTTATTGGGATTGTACCAAAACATTTTTCTCCCAATGGTTTCAACCATTTCAACCAACTTAATTTAACCAAAATATTTTCGAAACAAAACCATTTGGACCAATACATATTTAAACCAAAAACCATATGAGCCGAAAATTTAAAGAACCAAACCCACTTGAACCTAAAATAATTTCAACCCAACAAATGATTATTGACTAAAGGGTTTTCAGTGTTTATAGTTTCATCGAAATAATTATGCATGAAAAAAATATTATTAACACTGACAACTCTTTCCGGTTATTATGTATGAATAGATGTGGTAATAGTTTGTTTATCCTAACGGGGATTTTTAGTCACGGAAGCTTGCATGACTTATAGATGAAATGTTCGTTAACATCTTTGAGCTAAGTTATTAGGGTAATGAATAAATCTTGGTTAAATAAACCCGATTTTGGCATTCATTTATACCATTTATGCACAAAGCCGTTCGAAAAATTCGTGGGGAAGGCAACATGGTTGTTGCATATATATGGTTGTTACATACTTAAGTTTAATATTTTCAGATGGACTAAAACTCGCTTATTTCTGTTGGAAAATGTTTTGTTTGAAAAATATTTTGGTTCAAATTATTTTGGTAAAAAATATTTTGGTTCAAATTCTCTTCGGTGAAAAATATTTTGGTTCACATACTCTTGGGTGAAAAATATTTTGATTCAAACTGCTTTGGGTGAAAAATATCTTGGGTGAAAAATATTTTGTTTCAAACTGTTTTGGGTAAAAAATATTTTGGTTCAAATTCTCTTGGGTGAAAAATACTTTGGTTAAATTACTTTTGGTTCAAACCATTGGGTAAAAAGGGCTTTGGTCCAATCAGCCAACACCCATTTTATTCGCGTTTTCTCGTAGTACACAGAAAATTGATTTATTTGTAAAAATTTAGCACGAGTAACATCTACGTAGGACGTTCCCTTGTCCAGATAAAACAACTATTTGCAGGGTCAAAGAAGTTACACGAGATTAGCAAATATTTTGCCACTGCAGTACAAAAAGCATAGCAGGATAAGTGCTTCTAGTTTATTTCTTCTGCTTGCGCTTTTTTTTCTTGTTCAACCCGCCGAATTCCATGCTTTTCAACGGATCCAATTTTTGTTTCTGTAAATAAAATATTAAAATATTCAGTAAACTGAAATCATTTTCGACTGAGGATTTTATCTGCAGCAGAACTCACTCGTGCTGCTGACTGTTTCTTCGAGTAGGCACTTTTACGTCCTTTGCCTTTCGCTGAAGCAAGAACAGGACCTGAAGAGGAAGATCCAGAGTAATTTCCGCGGCGCATTCCAAAACTTTTTAAAGTTTTAGGAACGATATAATCCGGAACATGTTTCAAGTGTGGTTGCTGCTTGACAACATGCAGTGCTTTGTCGTGTCGAAGAGCCTTTAGCTCTTGGGGATTTGATTCAAAGTAAGCCTGGGGATAAGGAGCATAGAAAAGTTGGTAATAAGCACTAAAAAAGTAAGGTCGTTTGTAACATTATGGTCATTTGTTTGACAACTTTACCTTTAACTTTTGCGAGTTCATTATTTCTTGTCGAATCTCTTTTAAGCGTGCTTCTCTTATGGCAATTCTGGTCACTGCTTTCCATGCATCCATAGCTCGATATCGAAATCCTTCTACTTCTTCCATTTTAAAATTAAACGGCTTCATTTTCATCTCGCTTTCACCACTTAACTGCTCCAACAGTTCCTCTACCTGAACGATATTTGAGTTAGATGGCACGAAACCTCATGCAAGAGAATCATTTTAGTACTGAACTTACTTCTTTTAACAACGGTTCTTCTTTTATGCTGACGAAGGAAAGTGCGGCTCCCTTGATAGAATTAAAAATATTTCGTATTTCAGTAATTTCTTACGCAACAATTTAAAGATGCTAACAATCGTGTACCGCCATAAGAATATACCTGGTTATTGCCTCGAGCTGTGCGACCAACTCGGTGCAAATAGGAAGAGGAATCCAAAGGAAAATCGAAGTTTATAACATTTGACACAAACTGGAAGTCGATGCCCCGTGAAACGCCTGATTCTTTGTCACGCTTTCTTTTTTTCGCAGGTGCTTCGGAGGTTTCCCTTAATAGGTTAATTAATTGTATGTTTATAATCAAACTGATTTCAACTGCGTGATAAATTCAACTGCTAACATTCTCATAACAAATTACCCAGAATTTTCTTCCTTTGTTGTATCATCGGGAGCCTTCTCATCTAAATGTCTGTCATCAGATGCAATAATGATATTGTATGCTCCAATATTAAACTGCTGAACTGTGTGCCACCGAGACATCTGGGGAAGTTCAGAGTTCAAGACGCAAGATTTGATTCCAAACTGCTCTAGGTACAGCTTAATCTTATACGATCGATCCACCGTGTTAACAAAAATTAAGGACTTTCCACGCACTAAGTTCAGCTTAAATAAAGCATAGATCAGAACAAACTTTTGCTCTTCTTCTGACTGTAGAGACACAACAAAGAATTATGACATTAATTGTACTTGCAAAATTTCAAAAATAATTTGGGGCTAAACTAACAATTAATATGTAAAACTAGTTACCCGAATAACATAGTGAGCCAACTGACACGATGAGGGGATGAGAGGTTCTTGTAACTTGAGTATGACAGGATTATGAAGTACAAGCTTTTTCAATTCCATCACATCTTCTGACAACGTTGCACTTGCCAATATAGACTGATATATCCTTGGCAAATGTTGAACTAACCCTTTCAAATCCTTCTCAAACCCAAATGAAAACACTAAATCAGCTTCATCAATCACCAGCATTTCCAAAGATTCTTTCAAACTAATATTATTTTCATTCAAATGTGTCAAAATCCTAGACGGTGTCGCAATGACAATATCAGCCCGCTCATTCAGCAACGACTTAACCGAACTCACATCACTGTGAGATGCAATATCTATAATTTGAATGTCCCTTGAACAAGACGACCCTAGTTCCACAAAGGTTCTGTGAATTTGATGACAAAGTTCTTTACTAGGTGCTAAAATCAAAGCCAAAGTGCACTGCTCCCTCGCAGTACTTTTAATTGTCAGCACTCTTTGCAAAATTGGTATAGCAAATGCTCCAGTCTTGCCCGAACCAGTTCTTGCTCTCGCCAGCACATCCTTTCCTTCTAAAATTAGAGGTATTGCTTTCTCCTGAATTAATGTTGGCTCCTTCCAACCTTCTTTTGCAATAGCCTGAAATTACAACGAAAAACCAATCACATCAGTCACCTTTTTATCTACGTCGATACATTAACACCAACACAACCTTCGGAATTCCACATCTTCCTCATAATTAAACTACATTTTATCGGCCCAATTAAACATTAAACTGATTACCCTATAAGGAATACTAAAACGTACCTTCAATATTCGGTCATCAAGACCCATCTCATGAAACTGCATCATCTTGAACTAAATTATTTTCTAACAACCCCTACAATATGGTAAAGCTCGAAATATTAGCTCCAAATCCAAGTTAATTGTACAAACAACTGATGGATCTTATCTCCAGTAAAGAAATCTCTACTGCTGATTCTGTATCTGTGCTGATTTCGTTATCGCAGTCACAATACTTACACTTCAATTTCAACCACGTGCAGCTCACAATAAAAATCACAGGCCTCCGGCCTGAGTATCCTAACACTTGTCAAGTCGTTTCACACTTTCTATTTGTTCCTTCGTGAACATAACCAGCAAATATTATTGTAATTACTCCACCCACACTCCGTCCCTTCCTGGGGTTAATTAATTACTAAACGCAGCACACAGCTATTGCTAAATTAACTTTTCTTTTCAATGAAGAGAAAAGTAGTAGTATGAAGTAGTTAGTATGAAGTTCATACTAAAAATACACAATTAACACAAAATCTAATCCTGTAAAAGAAATATATACCAAATCGCGTGTTCGTCCCTTCGTAATTTCCCGGTAACCAATGATATCGTCCCCTTTATAAGGCAAAGGGCGGAAACAAAACGCAAGGATATCAAGTAAGATTATTCAATTAATGTGCCAAATGCACGTAAGTTACGCATTGCATTTTGAATCGAGCATCAATATTCATAATTATAGCGTTATAACCAAAACATGAATTTAAATGGCTCCCTTTGTAATTAGTCTATTGAAACCCATGTAACTTTCACGATTCCCACTTGCAGAACATTTACCATAAAAGTATTATTTTTATGCTTTAGTACTTTACCGTAAATATTAGAATTTGCGTGAGGACAGCATATATTTATGCAAGCGGAAAGACGATGCTAAATTCGCGATGATTTTGTAGCGTTGTGGGTTGTGGGTGGACTCGGTGGACATGAAAGATTCCATGTGTTAAATAATTTAACCGCCGGAAGCTGAGCGTCTGCGCTCAAAGTTCCTATCCATTCTTTAAAGTTTAAACTAAAATGGGCCAAAAATAGCGGAATAAATCCAGCGGTCTGTGCTAGAGCCAAACTCTGCGTTTGAACTTCATAGCATACACGCTGCCACCATTGCTTGATATTTAATGCACATACGTGCAGACTCGAGGAAGCTTTCTACTCTTTTTCCATTTGCAGGCTGCAGGTTTGCGTTGTAGGCTATATATACGGATTTATAAAATATTGATAGGGGTCTAGTACCACACATGCCTAGTAAAAGTAGGTACTCACATTCACATTTCAAACGTTTAAAGGGCATCGCTACGAGCTATAATAAATTGTGGCCATAGCCGCAGAATGGATGTATAGAGGCAATGTGCGGCGCGTGTGAGGGCTTCACTTGTTAGAAGATAGCGTGATAGCGCTATGAGGAGCAGTGTATGTTGAATGGGACGGTGGAAGAGGACATGTGGCTTGTGCTGTAGTGTCGCGAAACTGTGAATTTAATAACTCGTGAGTTTTTATCCATCTTCCATCCGCTCGATCTCGTAATTTGGACAAGTGTTGGAGCAAGTATAAAGTTGTGTGTATAGTAAAAGTATACGAAAAGTGCTGCAAATAAAAGTGAGTTGTGAGTGTATTACTTGTGGACAGGGGAGGGAAAGGGAAGAGTGAATCCTATTTGACTTTTTCTACCATTTTATTACCTGGAATATAGCAGAGCTATTCCGTAAATATCATATTAGAGGAGCATCGCGGACAAGAAATCCTAACATTGTTGTAGGTGAAAAGTTGGAGCGAGTATTTGTTATAAAGCAGCTATTGTAGTGAAATTGGTCAGGTAAAAATTATTTGATCTGTGAAGTTGAAGATCCTTGCTGTGGTTTACTTTTACTTATTAGAGCACCATGTCTCGGCGCCGACTTGACGTTCCTGAATCTGTAGTAACTAGCTCAAAGAAATCGTAAGTTTCTCATAAATATAAATAATTTGATGCTGCTTGATTGCTTTATGATAGCAGAGAAACGCATGTTTCATTCCATTGGAATGGAAAAGATAAAAGGGCGGAATTAAATGTCATGTGTGGGCTTGATGCTTTTTTATACTATCCTGTGTATAAAATACCTTTTGTGATAAACGTACTTGGCTAGGTTTATTGAAAACGTTATTTTGTAACGTTTGCCGTAAGAATAGAGTTAGACGATGCTTATGTTTGTTTACTCCATTTGGGTACAATGAAGGGCTTGTGCTGACTAGTATTAATAAAGAGCGGACGCGGAAATTTTGGAATTGATATGCTATTGTTTATTATTCTGTAGTAGAATGGATGAAATCGTGAAGACGGCGACGGTAAAACCGGTGGCACAAATCAACCAATTTTCAGGAATGGTATATACTCCCAGATATTTTGAATTGTTGAAGAAAAGGAGACAGCTGCCGGTATGGGAATACAAGGACAAGTTTATGGATTTACTGGCAAAACATCAGTGTATTGTTTTGGTGGGTGAGACGGGTTCGGGAAAAACAACGCAAATCCCGCAGTGGTGTGTCGATTATTCAAAAAATGTAGGGAAACGAGGGGTAGCCTGCACACAACCCCGGCGAGTAGCTGCAATGTCTGTGGCTCAGCGTGTTTCTGAAGAAATGGATGTCAGTTTGGGTCAAGAAGTTGGTTACAGTATACGTTTTGAGGACTGCTCGTGTTCTAAAACTGTTCTTAAGTAAGCTTCGGAAGTTATTTTTTTAACGATTGTATTCATATATAAAATGAACTGAGCACAGTTACTAATTGTAATTGATGTGAATTTTAAATTAGATATATGACGGACGGTATGTTGCTCCGGGAAGGAATGTCCGATCCAATGATGGAAGCGTATCAAGTTATCTTGCTGGACGAAGCTCACGAAAGAACTTTGGCTACCGATATTCTTATGGGAGTATTGAAAGAAGTTATTAAACAGAGAAATGACTTAAAATTGGTGATTATGTCCGCAACTTTAGATGCTGGCAAATTTCAAGTAAGCACTTCATAGTTCCATTCTTTGGTTTTCTCTACTGTTTATTATGTTTCGTTTCGTGTGATTTAGTTAAAATGCTTAATTGTATTGATTCTTGTATAGCAATACTTCGACAATGCGCCCTTGATGAATGTTCCGGGTAGAACCCATCCTGTGGAAATTTTTTATACTCCTGAGCCGGAACGAGATTATTTAGAAGCATCTATTAGAACTGTAATTCAAATACACATGTGTGAAGAGATGGAAGGTGACATTCTGCTTTTCTTGACTGGTCAAGAAGAAATAGAAGAGGCTTGTAAACGTATTAAACGGGAAATTGATAATTTGGGTCCAGAAGTTGGAGAACTAAAATGCATTCCGTTGTACTCAACACTACCTCCGAATTTGCAGCAGAGAATTTTTGAGCAAGCTCCTCCAAAAAGGGCGAATGGAGCAGTAGGACGGAAGGTAAGATTCAGAAAACGAGTTCGTACGAATTTAGGAACTATTACGTTATATGGCCTTTTGTGACTAATTTATTTATGTGTGTCTGCCGCAGGTGGTAGTATCTACTAATATCGCCGAAACATCTCTTACTATTGATGGTGTGGTATTTGTAATCGATCCGGGATTCGCAAAACAAAAGGTATACAATCCCAGGATTCGCGTGGAGTCTTTGTTAGTATCACCAATCAGCAAAGCTTCTGCTCAGCAGAGGGCTGGCAGAGCTGGTCGAACCAAACCTGGGAAATGTTTCAGGTAATTTCGTATGTCTAACATCATGACGTTTTAACTGATTTATCCGTCTAATAGGTTGTGTTACAGAAAGTTAACATAATGATGTGTTTCTTCCCTTTGACAGGTTGTACACTGAAAAAGCGTTCAAGCAAGAAATGCAAGAAAACACATACCCAGAAATTTTACGCTCCAACCTGGGTTCCGTAGTTCTAAATTTGAAGAAATTGGGCGTGGATGATTTGGTTCACTTTGACTTCATGGATCCTCCTGCTCCAGAGACGTTGATGCGAGCCCTGGAACTGTTGAATTACTTGGCTGCTTTAGACGACGACGGTAATTTGACAGAATTAGGTGCCATGATGGCTGAATTCCCGCTGGATCCACAACTCTCAAAGTTACTTATTGCTTCCACCGAATTTAACTGCTCGAACGAAATTCTTTCGATTACTGCTATGCTTTCGGGTACGTGACGTTTTGTTGAATTTTACAACAAAGCACTGGTTCCATGTTTATGTGTGAGTGTTATCTCATTTGACTTTTTCAATTGCAGTTCCGCAGTGTTTCGTGCGTCCGAATGAAGCAAAGAAGGCTGCTGATGAATCCAAGCTTCGATTTGCACATATCGATGGCGACCATTTAACTTTATTAAACGTTTATCATGCGTTTAAGCAACGTAAGTTATTTGGCATTCAAAGTGCATTTCTATTTTTAACAGTTTTAATTGCCATGTCTAGATTGGAAAGTGCATTCTTCGGATACTCCGTATACCAAGGAATTTGCTTCTCCGCTTCTATTGTCTATCGAATTGAATGGCGTATTTCAAACATTTTAATAAATATATTCTTTTGATTTAGATATGGAGGACCCTCAGTGGTGTTATGACAACTTCATTAACTATCGAAGCTTGAAATCCGCTGATAATGTGCGACAGCAATTGTCTAGAATTATGGATCGGTTTGGTTTAAAGCGAGCGTCAACGGAATTTACTTCGCGGGAGTACTACATAAATATCCGAAAAGCTCTTGTGTCTGGATTTTTCATGCAGGTAAGACAGTGTGAAAACTTACCTCTTAATAGTCTTAACTCAAAGTTATAATGATAAGAAAATTGGTTGTGTCAAATGTCCTGTCTCTATTAGTATTATGTCTATTTATATGGACGTCTTTATTTTGACAATACAGGTTGCACATCTGGAAAGAAACGGGCAATACTTGACAATTAAGGATAACCAGACTGTGCAGTTACATCCCTCAACATGCTTAGATCATAAACCGGAATGGGTCCTTTACAACGAATTCGTGTTGACAACAAAAAATTATATACGAACAGTGACGGATATCAAACCTGAATGGCTTTTAAAAATTTCGCCGCAGTACTACGATGTTGCAAATTTTCCACAATGCGAAGCTCGCCGACATTTAGAAATAATAGCTTCAAAGCTTGAAGCAAAGCAGTACAAGGATTCATAGCGGATGTCACGTTCTTAATAATTTGCTATACACAATTTAATTTAGCACTGTAAACAAATATAAGCTCTGAATGTTTATAAAAATCTTTCCAACATTACCTATTCTCTTCCAAGTGTTATTTTTAAATTGGAAACCTGTGCATGACTTGATTCATTGCGTTGAAATCTCTGTAAGGAGGGAATATCTGGATTATGGAAGACTAGCCTCCAGCTGATTCTTATTACTGGACTGGAGAGGAAAAATTAGATGCTTCGTTCCTGGATGTTCTACTCCGTACTAAGTTTGTTGGGCATGCTGTAAGGAATTTATCATACACCATCCGGACCTTCGTATCGTGTTGTATATCCGAAAATTCTAATTTACCTAATAATACATATAGTTTAAAAGGATTAGGATAGTTGTAGTTCCCTGTGAAAGTTATTACGTTAATGATTATAAGTTTTTAGTTTACTTTTGCGGGTGACTCTGTCAGTTTCCTTCAAAAGGACATATTATAAGGCAATAAAGCCATGATTTCTCTTCAGGTTTTTTACAGTATGTCATGAACGCAGTGTAAAGTATTGTTTACTTGCCCCACTTATCCTGCAGTTTTAACATGCGAGTGTCACTAAACTTGGTTATTAACCTGTAACCTCATAATGTAAACATATTTATGAACTCTCCATCATCATCCTTGATTCAAGTCTATGCATCTGTTGTATGACAGTAACTGCAAGCCGTATATATCTCTGCAAGGGTAAATTAATTTGTCGCTTTGTTAACCGTACCTGTCCTACAAAAAACCGCAAAAATGTATTTCCTTCCCGATGTGAATAGAGCAATGAATGTGTAAAATCAATTTGGTTATTGGGTGTCAGAAGTTGCTGCCATCAAAGCATCAGTGTGAGTTGCAGCGATTACCAGAATTGGCGTCTAATATTTCGATCTGTAAGTAAGTAGTTCTATTTTTGGTTTTGTGTGAAATATTGTACGATTAATTTTCGGATTGAATTATTCTTTGGCATTGGCTAACAAAGTAAATTAAGCGGTTTTTCTACTATTAAGTCATTTCCCACCATACTGTTCCATTTAAGTGAAATAAAAGCTTTGATTTGAAATAACAGACCGTGTTTTATAGTCTGGTCTTATTGCGTTTAAATTCGTTAACACAAACTTCATATACAGTGCATTAGGCGGTAGTAAATGCGTCACGAAGCATCACCTCAAAATCTGGAAGTCTTTTATTAATTAAAAAATTTGTTAGAACATACAATGATGCAGAACATAAGCCACTCGAAGATATAAGTTTAAAAAATTGCAAAAACTTCATTGGCGTAACAACACTCACTCACTACATTTTCAATATTAATAATTTTCATTATTATTGTGCAGTAAAATTCGTATCATTTGCACATTCAATCGCATGGTAGACCATAAAGTTTGAGTGTTCCCGTGTCTCGATCCCTGTCGTATTTATCTTTGTCATCGCAAGCGAAGGCCAAAATATTTTTGGATGGATGAAAAGCCACGGTGAAAGTAGGTGACTCAACAGTGATATCAGCTACCTGGAATTTAAAGTTTAACGAAATTTAAAATTACTACAAGACCACATTTTATGTGATGAAAGGTTTTGTTGTAGAAACTAATTATCAGTACGCGTGAAATTACTTTACGGAGACGGTACCAGAAAACTTAATTAAACGCGAACCGCTTCTTTCACATTTATACCACAAAACGCACATATACAATTACATCTAATTGCAACATTCAATACACATTTTTGGAAGCAGCCTTTTGTTACACGTTCGTTATCATATGAGTAGATAAGTATAGCATTTAATCTCTACTCCCATGAGGAGATTTATTTACCTTTTCCCCAGTATCCACATGAGCTATATCGATGGTTAAATCTTCTGAAGCGGAAGCGATTAGAGTTCCGTCATGATTGAAACTAATGGCACGAACTGGCCAGTCTAGTCTAGTAAAAGTTCGAACGCAGGCTAACTCCCTGAAATCCCAGAGTGATACGACCGCATCAGCAGAACCAACAGCAAAATAATCTCCTTTGGGATGGAATTCAATACAAATGCAATTTGCAGGGTGAGCTTTCAGTACTTGTTGTACTTGCATATCCGGGTAGCTGAAAATAATGGATAGCACGTATTTAGTAGTAGGTAATTCATTGATTGTCATCAAATTCCAGACGTAAACAAAGTTCCGATTTTCATACCACCATTTTTTCATAGCTTTCCGTGTTTGCAAACTCTTCCTTACCTATGGATATAAATGCAACCTTCTCCATTGGTGAGGAAAAATAGATTAGAATCCGGATTCCAGCATATTTCATTCACTTCAAATTTAAAAGGAACCTCTAGGGAAATTTTTCCGGTCCGTACATCTATGAAGGTAATGAGATCTTCCTTATTTCCCACAGCAATGGAATTCCCATCCGGTGACCAGGAAATATTAATATTTTCCCCTTTCGTAGGAATGGTGTCAACGCTCTTTTGCGTTCGGGCATCCCAAATCCTAACCGTCTTGTCCCCACTTGCAGTTCCAAGCAAGTCAGCATTTGTAGCGTGCCAACAAAGTTGATCGACGGAGTCCGTATGGCCCCGAAACACGTGATCTTGCCTCTGTGATTAAATCAGAAATCAAGCCATTATCTCCCTCCCGAATCTCCGACCATATGGCCCAAGTATGCCCCTTATAACTCTAGCAAGCTTTTGTACGGCTCTGTATAATCTTTAGCCAAACAAGTTACATATTCCATTGAAGTAAATTATTGTTGTTAATTCCCGTAACCACTTATAGCCTGCACGCCACAGGATGGCAAAAAATATTTTCTTCACAATATTAAACGAGCCTTATGTATATAATTCTTACTTCCCTATTATAATACCAACATCATCACGCATAAAAAATTTCCTTAATTTTCCAAGCCCCTCATTTCAATTCCTTTTCATGTGTCAAATCTCCAAGCATGAAAGTTCACCAAATCGAAACACTATTCACTCCACTCTCACGTAAATACACAATTAATCAATAGCTTTCTCTCCAGTATACCACAACTTTCTTTTATGGTTCGTACTTTCACATTTTTACAGAAGAATGAAAGAATATTTTCAGATGTAACACCCAAAACCACCTTAAATCCTAAAAATAAGAATACATGTCTGTACATATATTATTTCAAAATCTGGAAGCAACGAACTGGGCCGGAACGGAAATAAAATATTTTTATGGTGAGGTACCTAACTTAATCATGCAACTCAAAACCACCAGCCGCCTTCCATCTTCCATCCGTCTCCTATAAGTACTAATAACTATAAATTTACCTGCTACATAATTAGCTACTCATAAAATTCTAAACACAGATTACTTATACATATGTACTGCATCACCTAAAAATTTTCAAGAAATGTACCCCAAAGATTCTTGCCCCTTCTACATGCATGCAATTAATTACGCTCATACAAGTTGAGAAATCTAATGTTCCCAAACTCTCCTACAAGCCAGTTCACTCTCACGTCGTATACATCTAATAAATTACCTTTCATGAAAAGATACTGCTAGAATTGGAGGTAGGTATCAATTAATCACCTTAATCCCATACACACCGCCGACGTAGGCCAACAAATTACACCCGAACACATTGATTATAACTAGTACAACCCTGGCAACATAATACACACAGTATCCAAGTATTCAATCAGAATCTAAAAATAAGTATAGTGAGTATAGTGAAGCTCTAAAAGCAAGCATAATTTGAAACAGTAAAATACTAACTCAAATACAGAGTAGCTACGGTTCAATTTTTTTTACACCCGCCAAATACTAAACTGACAATATTCCTTCAGCAATAATCGTACTCTTGTAAATAGTTGGAAAATGTTTACGCTTTCTCTTGGCCAATGTATTTTTGTGTACGATGAAAACATCGCAATGAAAATGAAAAAGTGCAACGGGCGTCAATCCTAAAGAACTCAACTAACTTCCAGCAAGAGACACTATAAAGTAATTTTTAAAAAATAATTGGCAAATTAATTTCCAAAAATAAGTCAATTCAACCAACTTAAGAGGGTTACTTAGTACTTATACTTATTCCTTAATTTAAAATCTTTTGGGACTAGCTCAAGATTTCCAAACTCTGTCTTACTATCAATTCAGCACAGTGTTAACTCGCGTATATGCGTATACACTCGAACCGGATTAAAGGGTGAATCAGAGTTTGACTCAATTATAGCAGATTATATGTTCTATCTGTTGTTCTGACGGTTTGGTACTATGCATAGAGATCAATAGGCAGCTAGCTCAACGTTTTACGGATACCCCGTATAAAACTTATAGAATGTAAATGCCAAAACGTTTACATGTATAATCTGTTTGGTAAAAGTTGCGCTAACTGTCTGTTGTAGTATGACATTCTCCCTTAACGCTATATAATGAAACTGCAAAACATCACACCTCTTGAAAATTTATTTGTTATTAAACCTTCAGGTATACTGATAGAACCAGCTTCTACAGTAATTGTAACATTGCATTGAATGAATCGAGTACATGCCTAAAACCAGTATAATACATTTTCACGCTCATTCGAATATAGGAGTCTTCGTTGATGGAATGATTTTGCTGGGTATACTTAGATAATGACTAAGGAAAATGTGACTTTGGAATCTTTCGGTGCATTTAAGTTCATAGGATGTGTAACCAGAGAAAGTAATGCTAGAAACAGTAAGAAACTCCATGCCCCCATTACTTGGTGTGATTTATAGGTACTGGCTTGCTTGCTCGTATGTATAAATTGTTTTGAATTCATTTGACCTGTTGTTTTGCTTGCATTATCGAAAATCAATGTAGTACACTAAAAAACTTGATATCTTAATAAATACACTGCATTACATATAAGAACGAATACATGTATGTGCGAAGACACTACACAAAGTGAAGCTGTAATTCGAAAAACAATATATATACGTTCTGTAGGGGGTTATGGAAGAATTTTCGGTCACTTCGTGTTTGCGAACAGCAGTTACCAATAGATTAATGGATAAGTATGTTAAGAGATGTTTTGTCAGCAGAAAGTAGCAAGGAGTAGATGGAATTAAAGTATTGATTGGCAATGTGGTTACAAGGTGACATATAGAGCATATAAAATCATTATTTTATCACCATTAACGAATAAAAAGCTGGACCATAAGGAAATGATAGTTTAAATGTTATGTTTCACTCTATCTCTTTGACTACAACTACACTGCACATTTAACTCAAGATTCAAGCGTGTAAAAAATGTGACTTTGTTTTTGCTTGCGTGTAACCACATATCGAATTTACATTCAAGTTAAATTATACAATGAACATTACATTGCTTGTATAGAGAAGACTTTCACCGAAAGGTCCAGGGTAAGAATGCAGGAACTAAGGTGGAGAAACAGCAGGTGTAATAAAAGGGAAATGACGGCCTATCTATGTACGGAATAGTATAAAAGTATTTCTTAAAAGTCACACTCATAAGGCATACGAAGGAAAGTGCATGATCACATCAAAAATTACGCTGGGACGGTCCTGTATAATAGGAGAGAGGCAGACCGTTCACCAGACACGCGAAGTTTGACCAATATAATGATTGTCCCGTGCATAACTACACTACAAATAAAATCACAGCGAGTGAGGTAAGATTTTAAAACAAGCTACTGTTAAACTGTAGTGGGTCACCTCGTTGTTGCTGGCGATTCTCTTCATTTCGTCCTTACTTTTAACAATATATTGCTACACAGCTGTCTGTCCTTCTTTACATTCATAAGTTTTTATGCCCAGCTATCAACGAGTATTCTGGATTGCAGCTGAGAGCTGGAGAATTCCTATTAAGTTGTAAGTTTGCGCTTGTTGTTCTACCTCTCGCTCGGTCTCTCTCACTCTCTCTCTCCCTTGTGTTCTGTGTCATTATGAAAGTAAGTTGAGCGTTGGGCCCTCAAAATGTTTCTCTTCATTCTCTATTTGGGATTGCTATTATTTCCATTTTAAAAATTGAAGTCCGTATTAGCTATAGTGTAGAGTGAAATGACATCGAAAATTATCAGTGCCATGAATAAAGCCAAAGTCGGAGTTGCGGGTGGAAAGAAACGAAATAAGTAGGTTTACATATTATAATTAATACTTCATGACATGTCAATACTTATCGGCTACAAATTAGAAGACGAAAAAATCTAATTCTGCTTCTGGTGTCATACTTTTAAAATATTTCATTACTTAAGTACAAGCCAGTGTTATACGTTTTACTATATAATCTTACATTAAATTACAATAGGTTTGATAACTACGCAGTTTGTGAGAAATTACATAGCGGTAAGGTACAATAAAAATATAGTTACTTTAGAAAATCGTTGGGAATTTTTTAAGACAATGAAAAGTTGTTGCAACATGGAATTCAAAGTGTATGATTCCGAAAATGTTGCAAAATGGATTAGTTAGCTTTAAAAACCCCTCTGGTTTGGTATGATTCAAACTGAATAATTTGCTAGCCTAGAATAAGAAGGGGAGAGACTACTGGAAACGAAATTCTGCGAGGCA
Organism: Spatulosminthurus flaviceps; assembly: GCA_034693705.1. Lineage (NCBI taxonomy): Eukaryota > Metazoa > Arthropoda > Collembola > Symphypleona > Sminthuridae > Spatulosminthurus > Spatulosminthurus flaviceps. The sequence continues at coordinate 85,250 of JAQFXU010000063.1, read as the reverse complement.
GGAAGTGAAAGCATGCGAAGATTACATTAGCTGTAACTGTACCGGTGCATACGTCGTGTTGTTCAGAACGTTTGGGTTTTTGGGCAAGCACTTCTTTGAAGTTTTTGCAGTCAATACTTGCCTCACCTGATGCCACAAAAACTATTTGCTCAATGCGAAGTTAGCTCATGTCGTTTTTCAATCTTACTTTTATTATAGACGAAGAAGAATAGTTACATGGCGTTATAGGAAGAGGTAGGAGGTACATATTCATCACTAAAGAGTGAAAGGCACTACAGCATGACTTTCTCTACGAGGGTACATATTAGTTCCGTTTACATGGTATATCACTAAGTGCGTGCACTGATAGTTTTTACATAATACTTTAGGAATGAAAAACTGCGATGAAAAATTTCATTTGGTCAGAAACTCAAGTATTCCGTGACAATAATAATCAGCGGAAAATGGATTTTCAAATCTCTGTAGTCATATATACTTGAGCTTTACAGCTCTTTCTTCCAAAAAACACATATACATTCTCTAATATTCACGCAAAGAAGTTAGGGTTGTGCTAACAATAAAGAAACACTTTGCTAGCATGAGTAGCTGAAAATTAGTCAATAATCCCATGCACGACATGTGGCCGTTTGCCTTTATAACCCCTCAATTGTAATAGTTCTCACTTTGACTTCAACCCACAGGATTCCAGTAGATTCATGTGGGAATGCAAATAGTCAGTGGTCAGAGTGTGATTTCTTTTAATTCAAAGTTACAGTTCTCATTCACTCAGCCTGGTCACGTTTCTTACCTGCCCCTTGAAAATCATTAAATGCATAACAGCCATAAAGTGTGCAGAAGTAGCAAGTGACAGTTCTGAAATAAATTCTGCCAGCACGAATGCTTCAATCCAACAATTATTAATCCTGTCAATCGCAGTTTCGAGCTCTCACAGCCCAATTAGTTACCGAGCGGATGAATGATTCCAACGAACGACTTAGCGCCTACAGCATTTGATTCCACTATCCTACTGCTATGATCCGCAAAATTATTTCTACCAAATATAATCATTTCAAAAAGTGATTCAACTTACAAGCTTTGTTCCATCCAGGAGAAATACACAAACGGACTTGTCAAAAGAACCAGACGCAAGCCGACGACCATCGCAACTCCAGTCCACGGAGTGAACTTTGGCGGAATGTCCCTGATATTCCTTAATTCTGTTATTTCGTTTCAAGTGATCTTTCAATTCTGCTAAACCTAGTGGGCCATCTGAAACTAGTATCAACAAGGTCTGCAATGGATCATTTTATATAGAGAAACTAAATAAATGTCAGTCAGTAATAATAACAAGTTCCTCATGTCTTCTCAGCTGAGAGTGACTAACACAAGCGAATGCTTCTAAATAAATAGTTCAATTAAATACTACTACAAGTTTAAAAATCTGCTTCATTCTGCTCAGTTCTACCCACCTTTGTGCTTCGTCGTATGAGAGTGTGATCCTTGACCATGGTAGCCCGTAGACAAACTACTTGAGTTATTAGTTGAATTAGAACTACTTGAGTTGGATTCACCTGAACGGAAGCTTCGAGACATTTTTGTTCTTTCTGCACTAAAAAGTCCCAAAAAATTAAAACATTACTCAGAAATTCCAAAGCAATAGTCACGAGTTCACAATTTCAAATCACAAATTAAATGCTAACTGTCACCTGTCACACATATAAACTCTCAGTATTGGTAAATTATTACAAATATTCCATTCACGTTAGCTTTTACAGTCACGCATCTCCAAAATAATTAATTACCCATCAGAATATTATCCAATAATCCTAGGGGAAATGGTATTTACAAATTACTATTCTTTTAGAACAACCATTTCCGCTAGGATTTCGGAAGTCTCTTTTCAAAAATACAACCAAATCAATAGCAATTTATTAAAATACTTACGTGAATGCAACAATCCAAGATATCCAGCAACAATACTAGTTCTGAATGTTTAACAAAATCCCCACACACAGTTTCATGCACCCAAACTTTTTCTTTACACTATTTCAATCAAATAATCTTTAATCCAAAACTTTGTTATCATTCACTAAATTCACTTGTAGACTGAGAATTAGGAAATGATTGTTAATTACTGTTATTCAATCCTTCGTTGAAGTGCAATTTATGCTCTTGTTCAAAGTATTCAGTACAGAACAATCGTTAGCAAAATAACTTGAACTACACAAATTAAAAACCGGCGAGTACTATTTCACTACTGTCGAAGATATTAAACAAGATAGTCAATGATTTTGTAATGTGCACTTTAAAAGTTTTGGTGCAATGATGATTTTTCGGCAGCTATAATAATGCCCTTGCATTTAAATTATCTTTCCCACCAAGTTGAAACACAGTGAGATCTATGGGCTACGACTGGATGAGTGTATGTATACAGACGGAGTGAGCTATGTGTTATACAAAACGTTATCAGCAAGGAACTCGTACGGGGCCTGAAGCACTATAAAAATTTATATGCAATTAATACTTGCAGTAGCTATTAAACGTTATAAGCTGTAGGAAGTAGGAACTATAGTAGGAAGTTCTTTATTATTACTAGGAACTACATAGAAATTATTCGTAATGCCGCATACGTATATTCCAAGGCTGTAGAAATGGAAAACATTCGGATAAAAACCAAACAAATTGACCATGAATATTGGAATTTAGATTGTAAATTCAAGCAAATTCTGCTATTTGACGCTTTAGAAATCAAATTAGTTGTAAACAAAATAATGTTGAAGCGAAAAACATGGCTTTTTGTTGCCAATTACCCGAACGAAGCGCATTAAAATAGCTTGTAGTGGCAAAAATATATAATTACTTAATACTTATTTACTTTCAGTAGTCTGTCTTGCTAAAAATATTTCGCATGTAGATAGACTTTTTAACAAGAAAACTAAGTTTTATGAGAAAATGATGAACCGTAGATTTGACTGGGAACTATGTATAATTTTATGGTGTGGTATTTTTACAGATTGCAAGACCATCTTAAAAATTCTAAATATCTTTAATGGTTTGAAACAGGTCGGTACGCTTCTCAGATGTGTCAACAACCTATCGGCCAGTATTACTAAGCTCCCAGGAACTATTGTAAGTTTGTTTGACATAACCTGCACAATAGAATTTCCCCCCTTTTTTTTGTCAGTTCATTTTTTCGCTAAAAAATTGGTAAAATAATTTTTTTAAAGCATAATAACCACCTTCATTCATTTTGCAAAATTTCGGCATCCATGTTTACAATTGGGGCTGTGAATATCATCTTTTTTTAAATCTGATTTGGAAAGTTTGGATAAAAATATGGAAAAGTACACATGATGTTTTGGATGGAATTTTTGCAAACGTTTACCATTTAATTGCTTGAAAAACACGAACTACACAGATATATATGGTTATAAAAGCAAATAAGGTGTTCGCTACTTGTAAGTAAAGGATAAACTTCCACACCGATTGCGATAAGAGAGCATCCTCCGGGAGAATTCCTCCCAAATAAGTCGAATGTCTATATAGATCATAAACATTTATTTTGCTAGTTGGAACAGAGGAATGTCAATATAAGGACACGAATTTTATTATTATTGCCAAAGCATTAATTACTTTCCCATGGAGTTTATACTGGGGAAAGTTTGGAACGAGTGCAATGTTAAATTCATAGATACAAGTAGAGCTTATAAGGTCCATAGTCCAAACAGTAAAAAGTACTTATAGAAAACAGACAAGGCACTATAATGTAACTGACCAAAGGTAGGTACGTCTCAGTTAAATCAGCCAACGTATATTAAACGATCAGTTGAAAAATATTTTTACTTTTATTGCAATTATTTAAACAACTTGTACTAGAGCGCTTAAAAATTGCACCACTACTCGCCATTCGGCCTTAATTATTTTTATTGAACTATGTAATAGCTGTAAATTAAGAGCTCGAGAAAGAACTCATTCGCACACACTCGCATGACCATATGACTAGGAAAGAATCTTTGCTGTGGTTTCGTACGACATTCACTGATGAAGTCTATTTTCGATGGAAAACCTTAATTTTAGTGAAACCAAAATGCCGGAAAATATGCAAGGTCAACCAGAAAATTTTGAAGGAGGGACGGCACTCTCTCCTACATCTACTGTCGAAATTTCAATATCCTGCAGGTAAACTCCACACATCGATCTTCAATGTACAAAGTTTGTTAACTTCATAAAATTTTCAAGGAAGTAGGGAGAAAAATATACGCAAGGATTGTTTGCAAAGCCTTTGACTTGATTTTGCAGGGATTTAGCGGATAAGGATTTGCTGTCCAAGTCTGATCCCATATGCGTCGTTTTTCACCGTCCCCGCAGATCTACTCATTGGGTTGAATTCATGCGGACGGAGATTATTGATAACAATCTAAACCCGGATTTTGCTACAAAGGTATATATGCTTTTATAGCCAATTAAACAGAGTTCCAACACGCTCGCTATTAGTTATTGTAAAAACTTCCAACGCTCGACCATTATGGCTGGTAGACGCAAACTTTTGGTTCTCTAATGAGAGTAAATAATATGGCAATTTCCACGGAAATTTTGGGATTCGTTAGAGAATCTTGCACGAATCTCAGGTCATTGTGGGTGGTTTTTGCATAACTAAGAGAACGATAGATTTCGTGTAATCATATTTAATCTTATGTATTATTTAGTAACTTGGAGTATCAATTTTAAAGTTATAACTTGATTTTCAGGTCATTATTGACTACCACTTTGAAATGCAACAAAATTTAAGGTACATGCCCAAATTTAATTACTTTACTTCCTATTGATTTCGACTCTTTGTGAAAAAATAATTTACTGGGTAAATAATCAGAAGGGAATTCTTTGAATTCCCTGCTGAAGGTTTGATTCCTCTAAATACATGCTATGGGGCACAACCCGTAAATAATACAATTTAGTTCTAATAGGATTATTCATTTTTTGTAAATATGTTTCTATTCGGACAACCATTCTAAAACAGTGTTTGTGTTTGAGAATAAAACAAGATAACAAACTGAATCATAAATTACATTAGGCAGTAGAATAAAAATAAATTTGGAGAACATTTGTAAAGCCCATACAGTGGATTATAGATAGCAAAACAAGCTTAACTACAACAGAAGCAAACCAATAAGGGTTGTTTGGTTTAAACAACTTTAAGGTGGAACAAGGGCAGACCAAGATGAACAAATTACAACACTACTCGTCGTAAAGGTTTCGTCTAAATACAGCAAATGTTTTTGGCACATTATGTAACTTTATTCATTTTGTTTGTTCTATACATAATGTAATTGTACAGGAAGTTTGCACTGGGGTACAAAAATACACCAGTTAAATTAAAGATTTTTTGGATTTATTGCTACAGTCCAAATCTAACCAGTAAAGTTGGAATTTCAGTGGTCATAGGATAGGTCCACTGTTCATCAAATGTTTTTGGAAATCAGTATATTTAAATGAGATCAAAGATTTTTTTTTTACTGTAAAAGTGGCTTTACATTTTTCTTATAATTACTAATGAATAGGTAGATGGTGTGGAAAGTAACGAATTACCCAGCAAATATTAGGTGATTGATGCAGTGATTATTAGTTCCGTGTGTCGTGTATTCTGTAATTTGTCTTCCATTTATTTATTTATTTATTTATTCAGGATACGGATACCGAGCCATAGGCTCTTGATCACAATTTGAGCTTCTGTGAGCAGATATTTTGTATCCATTCCATAAATAATGCATAAATGCAGCAAGCTTACCAAAGTAATACATAAGTATGTATTTTCCATCGAGAGAAAAAATAAAAGCAGCTATAAGTCTCATGGTTTTTAAAAATATACGTTACTGTATGAGTCGTTGAATCGAAATTTTATTTGTACGGAACGTTTTGATATGGTGGCACAGAAAGTTTTAATGATAATTTTTGGGAAAAACTATGAGGCTTCGTGCCTATTTGGATTCAATAATAATGCGGGTGAGGTAACGATGCAATGTTTGGAATTTCAAGATTCGAAGTTTACGATATTGACAAACCAACAGCAAGGCTCATGGAGCAAGATTCCATAGGATATATGGAATGTACTTTGGCCCAAATTGTCTCTGCTGGCGCCTTAGGATATACTACAAGTTTAATGGATACGGAGGCTGCAGACGAAACACCATCGAAGTCAGTTAAATCCCCTGGAACAATCATTTTAATAGCAGAAGAGCTTTCGGCGTTGAAGGATGAGGTGAAAAGTGTCTTTAGCTTCTGCATTTTAAGTTGCTTTTTCTCAATTTCCTCGCGACACTTTCTCCCGATTTTCTTTCCTAGAAGAGCGTGGATGAATAATCCAACTGAATTTACTAGTATTATTTGGAAAACAGATGCACTTGACCCTTGGAGCTACTCAAATAGGATCTTCGTCTTTTATGTGCCTACCTCCCAGAACTTTCTACACTATTTCCAAGAGTTTGGACACCGGGAAGTATGTGCTGGTTCACCGGAGCGAACGGAGGAGAGGACGTCATCCAGAATGGCCACCTGTTGTTATTCCTCTGAGTAGCCTTTGCGCAGGAGACAAAGAACGAAAGCTAAAAATTGAGTGTTTCCAGGAGGGCTTCGGTGGATCGGAGAAGTCTGTGGGATATTGCATCACGAATTTAAATAAACTATCGGTCATTGGCAATGGTGGCCTTCGTCTTACAACCAATGATGGGCGGGTATGAATGCTATGAATTCATAAAAACATTGATTAATAAAATCCTATACCAAACCTGAGAATTCCTTATGAATAAAAATATCGCTTTGGTTCTACATCATGTTTTTTAGGACATAAGATCCACACTTATGATACACCAGTTTAAAATTGCCAAAATCTACACCTTTGTTGACTACATCCAAAGTGGGACCCAAATACATTGTTGCTTTTCTATAGATTTTACATGTAAGTGTCGTCTCCTCCAATCCGAAACTTTCGATTTTGTCTTTGATTTCTACGATTTTTTATATGTAAATGAAAACGTTTGTAAATGTTTCTTTTACCAGCATCTAACGGGGATCCTAGCGAGCCTAGTTCCCTTCACCATTTCTCGCCTCAAGCAAATCGTCCGAATCCATACGAACAAGCTATTCAAGCCGTGGGGAGTATCATACAAGATTATGATAATACAAAGATGTTTCCTTGCCAAGGTTTTGGAGCCCGAATTCCTCCTGTTGGTGAAGTCTCGCATAATTTCAATATCAGTTTAACTAAAAATCCTCAATGTTTCGGAATTCATGGTGTTCTAGAAACATACAGGTTAATTATACCTTATTTGTTAAAGTCTCGCTTGAACATCGCCTCGCTTGTTTGTTTACATTATAAATGACGACATTCTACTCTTGTTTATTATTATTGCTATTATTTTTATTATTTCATATTCACAGATTAGCCCAATCGGTAGTTCACTAAGTTTTTACACGGAATTTTTTTCGCACTTATTTGCATGTAAGTTTTCTTTTTCTGTATCCAGTGAAATGATTAAGTTTAATCTTGAGTTCAATGGTTGGTGTTTTAACAATAATTTGTTTTCAGAAATTGTATTCGGCAAATTCAATTGTATGGTCCAACAAATTTTGCACCAGTGATAAGGCACACGGCGGAATTGGCAGCTCAGTGTAGCAATGACGGTGATGAGTACTATGTTCTGATAATAATCACAGATGGAGTAATTACGGATATGCCTCAAACTAAGGAGGTTCGTGGTTCAATTGATTTGGTTTTCAAAATTCTTCCGGAATAGGTCTATTAATACATTTTCTGAATACAGGCAATAGTGGCAGCTTCATCCCTTCCTCTCTCAATTATAATAATTGGAGTAGGTGGAGCGGACTTCGATGCCATGGAGGAGCTAGATGGAGACTCTGTTCGAATTTCTTACAATGGACGATTCGCAGAAAGAGACATAGTTCAATTCGTACCTTATCGGGATGCCTATTCCTGGCTAGCCACAACCTCTGGACCAACAGCCGGTGCCGGATCTTGGACTGGTGATACGAATCCTGACTTCACCAATAGATTTGCTCAGAGTCAACTAGCTGCGGAAGTTCTGGCGGAAATCCCGGATCAGTTAACAAGCTTCATGAAGAGTAGAGGAATTATCCCTCAAATCCTGTCACGAGCACCTTCTCCCGTACCACAATTAACTGAGAGTCAAACTAATCTTCAGAAAGAAGAGAATTCCATGCATCCGGCAACAATCCATGTGAAGCAGGATGCCCAACAGCATCTACTCCCACCCACTCAAATGTTTTCGTCTAAACAACAAGGTCCCGATCATTCAAACAAAATTCAGATGACCACTTCTGACGGGGAAAGGCAATCATCGCCTCCTCAAATTAAGGTTTCCGATATTCTACCACCTCGACCAGAAGCGTAACATTGTCATGTTTACGTAAGTAACAAATAGATACCTTATTATCTATTTGTTATTTACTACAGTGTTTTCAATTATTCACAATAACCTTGTAAGTACATTACTGATAATCTATATGAGCTATTGTTTATAGTAATGCTAAATATAGTAATTAAGTATAGTTAATTATTTATTTATCGCAGTATATTTCCCCGTAAATATGGGGGCATTGTAATTATGCTGACTTATTGCAAGATTTTGTCGAAATCAATCTCTTGCAAAGGCAAAAACATCTTCCACACTTTTCTATTTTTACACAACACCGCCTTGCTCTGCTGGAGAAAAGTCAGCTAATATACTTTAGTATGGCATAGGCAGACAACGTATACTACTAATGTATATATGTACAATTAGATATAACTGCTGATTACATTTAGTTGTGGGACACTTATTCAAACACTACTACTTATGAATCCAGATATAAAGCTTATAACAATGTGAATTCATAGGTACGGTTTGTTCTTGATTTTTCGATTAAGGACAGAAACTATAGAGCTATATATAGAAATCCGGTGGGAGTTAATTTGCAAATTGAGAATTGAAAAGTTCAAAAACCCAAAAGATTTATATAGTGGACTGTAAATAGCTCCAAAAGGAACAGATGTCTTTCGTGCGGCGTGCGGTCCATTACTATTCCACAGATACGTTGGGAATGAGAAGTGACAATGAGTGAACAGAATATTTAAGCTTTGGTGAAGTAATGTAATAATTAAATTAACTTTCCTGTGTGTTGTATGCGACAAAGTTCAAAGTGAATCTTGTGATGTTATTGTTGCAGCTCTTCAGAATGATGAGACTTTTCGAACCTTTACTCTTTCAACGGCGTTTTCGTTGAAGGTCTTTTTGAACTTACTAGAGCACATTAAAATTAATCATGTACTATTCGGTATTTATTATGTAATACCTTAATGGTGTATTGCATTATTTGTTAATTATTCTTAAATGGCGATTTGCTTATCGAATGTTTTAGTGGATCAATGGTTTTATTGAAACTATAGACACTGATTGTTTGAAACGCTAGTAATTTTACCAGATAATTTATGAACATGAACCAGGCATCATGAATTTTATTACGAATGAACTCTTGTGATTTGGAATTTTCGAAGAAATAAAGTGACTAACTTAATGTATGGGACCCATATTAAAACTGAAATTAATTAAAACGCACTTCCAGCCACTGAACGTATATTTAATAAAGATAAATGCTATAAATTTTGCAAAAATCCTTTTTGAAATCTCGTAAAGTAAAGGTTACGGATTTATTGAAGGGAAGCATATACGCGATCATTTAAACGGTATTTATATTTTTACAGGTGATTTGCATTCTTTTCACCTGGTAATTTCCATAAAACCCTTGTTTTTGAATAGTTATTTACGTGATTGGGCTGTTATTACATAATTCCTTTTCAGAATCATATTGGGTTACTTTTCCTCAAATAGGAATGCCAAAAACCTTTTTTTCTGGCAGAGGGTAAAGTCGGTTTTGGGTATGTACTACTGGACAAAACATACATTTTGCTGGTGGTTGCAGGACGGTCACTTATGAATAGTACGGAAGTTATGGGGATTTTTGGGTTTATTAGTATAAAACAAAATTATTCAAAAGCTGGTTGACCGATTTTGACGAAACTTTCACCATTCTGCAGCATTTGTAATTCCCCAGGTCAGGTTTTGAGCAAATTTTGAAATTCCAAAAATTAGTTTCAAATTTTGAGAAAGAAAACATCGATATTTTGAAGAAAAAATCGATATTTTAAAGACAAAATCGATATTTTGCAGACAAAATCAAAATTTACCCTCTGCCAGAAAAAAAGGTTTTTGGCATTCCTATTTGAGGAAAAGTAACCCATTAGCTGTGCCTAAATGTTAGCTCACAAATTTATTTGGCTGCACTGGTTTGATCACGATGACAGTGTCAATAATAGCTTTTCAATCTTTGCAAAAATGCAAGTGAATTCATAAAAATATTTTTCACCCGCACCAGAAGTTGCAAAATGCCCATAACATCAATAGTTCAAAGTAGGAACAAATTGTCGCTGATAATGAATGGGGTTTCTCATGAATGTACTAAATGCTAAAAAAATGTATCACTGGCTTTAGTAACATTTTACTACATATTCTGGGAAGAGGAGGATTTAGAGCTGATATAATTTTTTATTATGTACCACTTTGTCTATATCCTACCACTTCCTCCCTACGGTATCAAATGTGGTTGAAGCTCGGTTAGGACGAAGTTGAAGATATGAATTAGGAATTAGGATACATGTGTGATAGAAATGTGTATGGAATGTTCTGCGGGAAGTTACTTTATATATATTATATGACTGCATTTATCATGAGGAACATTTGTTTTAAGGTTTTCTCATCTCCGCAAAATACTAATACTAAGATTGTATTGACACGGGCTGCAATGTCGGCTTTCCTCAACTTGCAGGTACTACTGATTGCGAGGCACCAGAGCATATATATAGAGTGTGGAGATGTGACGTGAAGGAGAAACAGCTTTCCAGTTGTTCACATTACCCATTCAGAAGAACTTGGTATATGTTGTACAATGCAATGGGGTGCTGGTGCCCCATGTGCACTATCGTTCCACAATATCGATCGTTCCCATTTTATGCAACTCCTGAGTTTCTGAGCTAACCAATTTACCAAATGACGATAGAACTCCCACATGCCTGACGTAGGTTCTTCCTTTCAGCTGCTGTCTTTTCATTTTATTTTTCCTCCAGCCCAGTCCAGCCGTCAGAATCATATCTGACACAAGTATCTTTCAAAGTCTGTTCCAGAAGTGCAAAAATTAACTTTTGTTATGATTGCACATCTTTTTTACATCCATCCAAGGAATTCTACAACGGTAAGATAGGATTTTGCAATCATTTTTGATTACTTGTCTTTTACAATATAATATTTTATTTTTCTAATTATCTTCCCTTCAAAAATTTTTAACGGGATGTTTTGCAACTCTTGAAAAAAGATGTTGCAGAGTTAAATTGAATTCAAGTTAAAATCTGGAAAACAAATCTCTCATTTTTATTGGCAATAACTATTTCTTCTACTGAACAGATTGCTTGTTTTGTGATTGTTTCATTTATTGTTAGGGTAAGAAACATACATATGTACGCTTGTGCTCCCTGCATTTGACCTAATTCCAGAATTTTGACAGCAAAAGCATTTTGCAAAGAATTCTGTCTGCAGATATATATAAAGATATTGTACATTTGTGTACATTTTGTACAGCAGTAATAATTATTGCTAAAATATTTATTAAAATATTTATAAAGTATAGTTACTATGTCATATAGCTTCTGGGATTTGTCATAGGAATTTCCATAATTTGTTTTAAAGGTTTATTGCCTGTATTAGCAGGTTGAATAAATGATTTCTGCTCCAATGTATTTTTATAATTATCTGTTCGTTTGTACTCATTCTTGAAGTTTGGAGATTGTTTTGTTGAGTCAATATGTATGTAACCTGGTTTGTGTCCAATTTTTTTGTAAAACTTTGAGTTCCAAAGGGAAATATTAAAAATGTATAATTTGTTACTCCTTTTGAAGGTCTTTTTATGTGTTTGAACTTGTTTTGTAACTTGCTAGCAGGAGTCGTGTGTAATTTCTCCAAATTCATCCTATGAGAATATACAATAATGGAATTAGAGTACTTGGATAATCTACACGAGAGTCAGAAAAGTTGTCAAGGCGGTAGTTGTAGTGGGGTCGGCGACGGCGAAGCACTTGGGCCTGAAGGAGAAAATGAATCGGAGGAATGGGATGCCTGGGAAGGATTAAAGGCTCGTCCAGAACGATATGCTCCTTTGGGTGCCAATGATTCAGATAAAGAGCACTCTACATGTGGTCCTCTAGATGACAAGTAAGTTTCCAACTCAAGTTCATTGTGAGTTTGAGAGCATTGTCAATATTTAATGAGCTCGATCTCACTTCAAATATAATTTTCCCTTCAACAGTTGTACTGATCTCTTCGAGCTTCACAAAATGAAGGAAGATCAAGAGCAGCTAACATCTGCTCTTTTAGCGTTGACAACTCATTTTGCACAGGTGAGTTATGTGCCTTTGGATAAATCTATTATCTATTGTTTTCTATAGTACGTCTTCTTTCATTTGAAAATCTATTGAATACTTTTGTGAAAAAGAGAGCGTGAATAGTTTTAGTATTAATAAACGGTATGGTATCTCCAGGCCAACCTATGACCTACTTCCTGTCAGCAAAAATTCAAGAATAATATTTTCTATAAAACAAGCTCTTATTGTGCATTGCTATTGATTCTTCACAAAGGTACAATTCCGGGTTCAGCAAATCGTGGACGCTCCTCAGATAGAAAAAGAGACTTTATTAAAAGACCTTCAGGAATTTGCTTTCCGTGGAATTCCCTCTGCTGTGACGGAGCGGTTAACAACCGTTGATAGTCCCAGTCCCGTCGATGACATTCAAGATAAAATGCGACTGCAAGCCGAGAAGCAAAGAGATTTAATCGGACAGCTAAAATCCCAGCTGGAAGAGTTGGAATCATACGCGTACGAAACGGGAGAAGCGGGGCTGCCTCAGAGTGTGCTTCTTCAAAGACATAAATTAGTTGTTGGTGAGCTGGTTTATACTATCAAGTTCATGTAATATACATACAAAGTAAATATACCTTATCTCCTACTCTCTACCATCTGTCACTTGCTAGTACTTCATTATTTCCCTAACCTTGCAATCTAGCAAATCGAAATTGAGGGAGTTTTGATCTGGTGGCTTGATCAATATGTATTTACAACAAAGTTAGTTCCACTCACCTTTCTCGGCAAACAAAACCACCATGAATCGTTGTGAAAGTTCGATAGAGAAAGTCGGGTAATGGAAACTCTTTGGCTTTTCACTCCTTGTATAAATTAAGTACCAGTACCAGTGTACCGTGCCAGCAAAGTCCTTGAACATTATGTGGACAATGAATGGCTCAGATGGAGGTGGTTAGGGAAAACCTTCAATCAAGGTCTAACTCTAGCAGAAGCTAAAGCAAGGTCTGTATTGAATGAATCGGAGTATTGAATCGGTTTCCAGCGATTTCCCTCATGGGATATTTACTAAACAGTTATGGGAGGATCAGAGGACAAGGCTCCGAATCATTATATTATAATTTTAACCTATTTTGTTTTATATTCTACAATTCCTAAGCTTTTCTGTAATCATGTCTGTAGTCAGTAAAACATGACTGCATCTGGTTTTGCAAAAGCCACAAGTTAGACTCCAAAGTCGTAGAATACATTTACTTTGTACACAACTGGTGCCTAATTTAGTTTGTTTCCAGTTTCCATGCACTATACTGCGGCGGGCGTCGTTATGGTTATCAAAAATGGCGGGGCACAATGCAATTCGATGAGATTTACATGCAAGCTATGACTGAGTACATGGGTCCGAATTATTTAGTGAATATTATTGTAAAAGGTTAACTTAGAAGAAGGGGTTTTTCTTCGAATTTTTAGCCTGTTCAACCTTATAATCGGCATAAAAAAACTCTTATTGGTTAATTAATCCGGATTATTTTTGTGGCTTTTGCAGAACAACTAAGAGACCGTTTGAATCTAAATGTGGACGAACTTGAAAAACTTAGTGACAGTGACTTAAAAGAACAAGTTGATCAGGCAATCAGTGAGGTAAGTAAAATGCTGTGAGAATAGATACCAACAGAATTTCCATTAAGATTCTAACTGGTGTAATTAACTCAACTGTGAATTTTCATTTGTAGCTAGTGAGTCCGTTGAAAATGAAGGAAGAATTAGTAAATCAGCTCAAAACACAGATCACAGACTTAGAACGATTTATTCATTTTTTACACGGAGAAGGTACTTGGGATGGAGATTGCACATGTGCATGTCCTAAACATGGTCCAGCAACACCAAAGAAATTCAGTCATTCCGGAGGAAATGTTCAGAGTGGTAACGAAGAAGAAGTGAGCAAATTTGAAGCGCTTTGGGAGCATTTACATTCGAGTTATATCTACATATCGTCGGCTTAAGTCCAAAAAGAGCTACAATTTAGGAGGAGTCGTTCCAAAAGCGGCTATACGCAGCAATAGCTTAATATTCAAAGGAGCCAAGTCTCTGCATGTACCCTATCTATACGCTTGGATAGGCGACCGCGAGAGGTAGTGGAAGCAAACAGCGCCTTTTGGCTTTAGAATTAACAAAACCGGGTATTGTCATTGGGATTTCTGCATATAGCGCCTTATGGACTTTAGCCGACGATATATATTCATTAATAGATTTTAAAAATATGAGCAAGCAGTTAATAAAAATTCCATGGGATTTCAGATTCGAGCTAAGACCATCCAGTTGATGAAGAAAGCTCTAACTTTGATTCAGATGTTTGCTGTAGCTCAATTCGGATGCTCTACTAATCACTTCCATATGAATACATTGAAAAAATGTGCCAAAGGAAACCATTGGGGGTTAGTGGAATTTTTTCTGTAAATATTTAATGGAAGTCACTATAAATTTGGGAATAATAATCATTATATACTTAACTCTAGAGATTTACGGGCACAGTTAGAGGTTGCAATTGGAAAAGTGCACACTTTGGCAATGCAGGCTGAAGCTCCAGTCGACAGTGATTATACTTCGGACAGTGAGGACGCTCCAATCATCTCTTGTAATCAAGCTTTAACTTCCGCTGTGAGGAAAGATCTTGCGACAGCCCTGGCAGATTTATTCCAGCATGGACTGATGCTAGTAAGATTTATTCTTTCTATGTCATGTAGTTAAGGTCCATGCGTTTAAGAGAATCTTATTCAGAATTTTATAAAAGATTCATTGGTGACGGTTGAATTTATTTCTCAACAGATGGGGCAAAGTCAAAGCTTAGTACCTTTCTTAAGTTGTTTCCCGGCAAGGAGTTCTGCCGGTAGTGGTTTCATGACCATTTGGGATCTCATACTTCGATATTATCAATTAAAAAATGGCGAAAAATACAATGCTACTCCGGCAAGACGCCTTTCGCAGAGTTTTGGACTTGAAATCGTAGGCTCCAAGGCCATTACGAATCGAGAGGTATTTTGCCTTTTAATATTTGTCCTACTTGAATTTCTGAAAAAATATTATATTATGATCACATCACAAGTATGTGCTGCTTCGATGGTAATTTTTTTGTCACTAAAATTTTAATTCCTTTAATATAGTTACTTCTGAGCACCATCGACAATATTATATGCAGCCACAGTCGTTACAAAAGAAGCCAGCAGTCCCATTTCAAAGCTTTCGTCTGCGCTGCTTTAAAGTAAGATTTTTACTACTTTCGGAACATTGCTCTGTCACTACTTGCTACTGCATACACCTATTATCAATTTAATTCAATGGTTTGGTAAATTATATAATCATCGTTCTTTTCAGTTCGAAAAAACTTGTCCACTGGCTACGTTTAATAGTACGATGTCAAGGTCTCATAGAACAGTGTTACCAGCCATGGAGTTATGTTGCAAAAACAGGTAGGTGAATTAAGTGTAAAATATCCATTTATTTTAGATCTAAATCGTGGAATAATTAGATTACATTCTTCTCTTTTGAAATCGCAGGTTGTGAAGACTCATTCCGATCATTAGAAAAACTCACGAGCATTAATTTTAATCTTCCCGTCGACCTCGCAATTCGTCAATTCCAAAACATCAAGGATGCTTTTCAATAAATTATTTTTTATTTGCTCTCAATGTTACCCCATCTTTATACAGTTGTGTGTATCTCGTGCCCCCCCCCCACACACATCTGTAGATACAGCATTCTTGTCTATGGTTACATATATAGTGAAAGTTTAACACCTGTACTGATTGTGAGTACTACAGCTCACAACATCTACAGGATTTACAGGAGAGAAAGGGTATATATCTACGCTATCAATAGTATTTTAAGGGTTCCGCTTAGCAAATAACAAGGACACAAAAAACCTATGCAACACAAGACATTAACCAATTATAGTAAATTAAATTATTTATTTTCATCTTCTTTTAAATTAAATTATTACTTTATTTTTCAGACTTTGAGTGCTCAATTTGTGCTTACGATGAAATAGCGATCCTCAATCAGTGTAAATTACAATAATTTACTCGTGTACCTTATTATACTGTAAATTTAATATTTCTTGAAGTTTCGCTTACCGTTCACCAACGCTATGCATAAATACATATTATATATGTAAACAAAGTTGTGAAAGTATATATGTCCTTGGCTTAAAATTAACTTTACGTACTAATTGTATGACATATTTGTGATGGAAAAGGGGAATGTAACTTCCAATTAAATATTACAGAAGTTTCATAATATTTGTTCAAAGTTTCTTCATCCATTTATTTCCAAACTTGGAGTCTAAAACCATAAGCCATGAGTGTACATTTCCCCGGGGAAAGAAACAAGAGTTGCCTCGTACTGCACCTGTTTTTTGCATTCGTGCTTTCACTCGTGTTTTCACCTCAGACTTAACAACAACCACGTGAGGTCCATGCACATGTTTGCGTGCGGTGCTGAATTTACACTGTGTACTGTGTGTTTGCATATAGCATAGCCTCTTAAATTATTGTAAACTACTGAGAGGTAAAGTATCTTCTAAGGAATTCTAAATTAATTTCGAGTGAACTGAGGAGGACGACGCTGCAGATGTACTAAAAATTATCTTCCAGTATCATTTATCATTATTATAGTTGTATTTAGGTAAAATACGAATAATTGTCTAGATTCATTGAAAGTTCATTGATTTTAGTTTTTATTGAAGGATTTTTCATCTTAGTACAAAAATGAAGATGAGAGGCATTAATCAATGATAGCTTTCATTAACGTAAAATTATAATGCAATGCGGATATGGCTTGCAAAGATTGTGTAATAGACTTCAATGTGAACCCTTCCAAACCGAGGAATCCAAACGCAGGATTAATTGTTGCAGGCATTGCAGGTTAAAATGAGTTGGATTATTCTTTCAGCATGTACCCAATTATATTAAGGAAATTTAATTAGTATGAATACATATTGTTTCGGGAGTAAAGAACATCTCTGGGTATTCATTCCTAAAAATTATAGAGAATAATGTAAACTTTAAACTGGATATTTTCTGACGTAGGAGGAAGTGCTGTGCTCCTGAGTGCAATTTGTTTACCGTTTGTGACTCCAGCGTTACGGAAATTTTGTTTACCGTACGTTCCAGCAACGACTAGTCAAGTGAAAAATGTTCTCCAGGCTTTGAAAGATCGACAAGGAACGTTAATAGATTTGGGAAGCGGCGATGGAAGAATTGTGAGTAATATTGAAACAAATAAAAATTTGAAATGTAAACCTGCGAATATATCGTATGGTATTTTCAGTAGGAAATGTTTTCAGAGTTGTGTCAATTTTGATTATAGGTCCACGCAGCTGCGAAGGCAGGCTTTAAATCTGTCGGAGTAGAGCTGAATTATTGGCTGGTTCTTTATTCGAGATTGAGGTCAATGTATTTAGGAATAAATTCAACTACATCATTTCAAAGGAAAAATATGTGGAAACTGTCATTGCAACCTTACAACAACGTAGTGATTTTCGGCGTTGACACTATGGTATGAATTTTTACTACTAGAATTTTATATTTTAAAGAATTCGATTTGGAAAATATCTACATGGAAAGTACTAAAGGTTATATTTCTGCAAAGTTGGCAATTGGGGTTTTGTATGCTAGTCATGAGTTATAAATCTGGCCTTATGTATAGCAACAGGGTACTCTGCAATTCTTAAACCCATGATGTGACTTTTTGATTCAGGGGAAATTGCCATCTTACGTCTTTTGATGGAAAGAATTGAAAATGAATTTCCGTCGATTTAATTGTTACATTTCCATGGAAAGCTTACTTCCTTAGATGGGTAAATCAGGTAAATGAAATAAAGGTCCTCAGACCGTCGCAGATTAGTGTACATACAAACAAAAACATGTAGTAATACCGAGAGATTTCCATTTTGTTAGAAATCAAGATGATGTTCTTTCAGGGCAACTTTTTCCAGAGTTGGAGTAAATCTTCTCGCCAGTATCTTCAGCAGTATTACTATATGAAAATATGTTTTGTGGTTACAGATGCCTGAATTAGAAAAGAAATGCCTACTTGAAATGAAATCGGGATCCGTCGTTGCCGCATGTAGATTCCCTTTCCCTACAGTACCATTTGATAAAGTTGTTGGAGAAGGAATCGACTCTGTTTGGCTGTATAAGATAAATAAATGAAAATAGCAATAATAACTAACAGACTAACCTGTAACATTGGGCAAAAATATTTTCAAAGTGGAATTATTAGTTATTATTACCAGAATGCTGCATGTCACATAAAAAAGCGAAAAATTTTGTCGTCATTAGTTTCGAATAAAGGCGTATCTTTTCCAGGTTTCAGCATCGCTTTATTTTTCAACCGAATAAAAACGCAACAATTGCAGCAAACATAAATAGTCAACTAACTGTGTATTAAAAGCAAAATCACAAAGTTGTCCACCGGTGTCATACTTTTACGACTACATAAGATTATTTACGGGGATTCTGGATTACTTGGTATATTTATACTTCGCATCTTTCGCTCTAAGTACAGTACTCTTCTTGCAATTTTTTCTTTGGGGCTGAATTCCATGTAAGGAACACTTATTACTTGGAAACCTTCGTTCTGAAGAAGTTTCGTTTGCAACGCCGCTAATCCTGTAGGTTCTTTTACACCTAACGTGTGGGTTAAATAACCTTGTGTAACAACGGCGACATTGATTACTTTGTCCTTATCACTGGGCCGACTGGGCACCGTATCAACCGGGATTGGGTCCAATTTTTCATTTAGTTTACAAAATGCATCTATTAAAAAATACATTTTATTTTCCACCAGTTTTGTATGGGACAACAATGATACCAGTTAGTAGCCATGAAAGTGCTTTTTCTTACCAACATACACGCCCGAGGCATGCTTCTCCCCACTTTTCAGATATTTAGGAGGTGGAAGAAAATTGCGTAAGGTTTCAAATACACTTTGTGAAATGGTTTCATCACTGCTAGTGACAGTAGAAGTCCAATCTTTCACAATCTCTTCAGGTAAACGAGGCCCTGAGTAATTTTGGATTGATTTAATTGCTGAATTAAGGTTTAGCAATTTTAATTTAGCACCGGATGCCTTTATACCTGACGCATCTGAAATTCAAAAACTTATGGAGAACTTATAACAAAAATGAAATTTTAAATGAATAAAATAAAAGTAAATTATTTTCATCACCTATTTGGGAAACAAATTCAGATGCTAGCACAGACGATATCAGTGAACTATCTACGTGATTAAGTGTGACCAGGGCATGTACGATACTAAGCCATTTTTCAGGATTACTGGGTCGATTTTCACTTAGAACTTGTTTAGCTTGTCTGCAAAAAGTTTCGGTATATTCTGATTGTAAATTCAGAACTGACGACGTCAAAAGCCACGCAGCGTAGTCAAAAGGCCTCAAGGTATCTAAATGTTTCATGATCCAATTTTCTAGGGCTGCTGACAATTCTATAACCAAGTCCATTTCAGTTCAGATTAATATATTTACATTCTAAACTAGTATAATTCAGAACCAGTCCGCTTTTAACGGTCTTCATCGGAAAACTGCACGGAATAAAGATGGAATGAATATCGAATATCCTATGGCTAAACATTACCATTGTGTTTGTAACGCATCTGCCCCAGGCTGGTCACTAAACTACTGACTAAAGCGCTATTATTAATGGCGACAATTTCTGGACTTAAGTCGTTACAAACTTTAGCAACCAAAACCTAGAAAACAAGTTAATTATCAAATCAATATAAATATCACAATTAAAGATTGTTAAAAATTCATGAATCAATTATTACCGGATCCGCAAATGACAAGCTATTCAACGCGTACAATACTTCAATCAGGTCCTTTGGCTCGACTGCACCTTTGTTTTTTGACAGGTGAAAAGCCATAGCTCGTAACAATGGAGTAGGCCGCCTCTTTTGATTTCCCAAAGCTATAATAATCTGCAAATGCAAAGTTCTTTACGACACACAAACCATTTAGGAAATGCACACATGTGAAACGTATTCTACTCAACCTTTATCATCTCCATTTGGGAAAACTCCTGTACGAGTTCCGTCGCCCGATCTTCAAGCTTGGAACAAATGTCTTTACTAAGGAACGAACTGACCTGAAATGCACTAATAAAATCAGTCCCATTCATAACTTCAATCCACCGTCTCTGCAAGCTTGTAACAGCCACGATCAGAGGATGTGATGAATCAAGTTTTGTATTAGCTGGGCTCGCTTTTTTAACATTCAGCTCATCCCCATGAACATTCGACAGAACAGAAACGGCTCTACAAACAAATCGGATTGGACACCGCCTTACAATCCATTTCAACTCATTCTGCAAGACCTGTAAAGTGTGGTTATCGTTCGGCACACCCATGGAAACCAATCCCTAAAATTAAAATTCAATGATTAAGATACATCCCTGAAACCTCTAATCTGATGTTACCTTGACGCATTAAATATGCTAAGGATATATCCTTACTTGTATTGCTAGGAGAAGATCATTAGGATTTTGCTCGTAGTGTCCCCCCTGCAGCACCGAACAAATAAGACTGAATCTCTTATCTTTTAATATCGTATCTGCCCTGGCTCTCTTGTTCATAACAAGTTGACCCAAATTAAACAAGATGAGACTATGATGTTTCAGGACCAAGTCTGGCCTTACGGACATTTCCAATAAGCTTTCCGCATCTGTGGCCTTCCCAATGCGATCACTCACACTAAGTTTTACTCCTTCATTGCTTTTATCAACCGAATCAGTAGCATTGTGGCCGTCCGAAAAAGTCCCTGTCGAAGTGTCAGCTACCACTTCCTTCGAAACCAACGGCTTGCTCAAACAAACGGTATGATTAGAAAATAATCGAAAGTTACTATACGAGATTATTCGACTAGATGGAAAAGTTCCTCCGCTATATCTACACGTGCTACTAAGCGAAGAGCTCCGTAGTTTCAAGAAACTTGCATACAACGATAACGTTCGCTGATTAACTCCTGCATTGAACAAAACAATTTCTTATTACTTATCCGAGCATCTTAGTAACTCTAAGGCAATGGTTGGTTACAACATACACAAGCTAGAAACACAAACTTTCCGTAACTTACTCTTCATAATGAAGTCCAGCCAGATGTAGCCCAATAATAATAAATAAACTTTTCTTTTGGGCAATTACAACAATTACATGGGAAGCTAATCAGGTGCGGCAGATAACTTGGAATTAAACCCCAAATTTTATTATTTCAATATTTATTTCCAGTTCCGGCCAATGTATTTGAAAAAGTGACTTGAGGGAGTCATGCCGAATAATTAATTTTGATCGTTTTAGTCCGATTCCGGTACCCTCATACAGGTGTGGATATAATCTTTGCATTTGTTACTACTTTTACTAATCTTTCTCACACCATAGTGCAACAGATAAAATAAATTTGCTACACTCACTCAGATTTAGATCGTCAACAATAATTTACTCACTTATTATAAAGCTATATAGTGCATAGGACTGTAGGACTCCTACTCGAGGTATAGGAGTTCTTCTATTCTGCATTCTGCATTGGAAGTAAATGAATTCAACAGTTCGTATTTCCCTCCTCTACAATGCCATAGCAAGATCCCGAGAAGTTAACCATTGGTAGCCGGTATAGTCGCCACGTTGAGTTCCAATAAACGTGTGTTGGTATGTGTAATATATACTCCACAATGTGGACAATGTGGAGTATACACAATAACAGAATAACATCAATGACAATGGTTATTCACGGTAGAGACAGATAATTATGCTGACCTCTGCGGAACTGTACTGTTCACCGGTCTCGCCACCAGAACAGATAAGGTCGAGAGGATTTTAATTGCACCGAACCTTCCCGCAGCAATTACTCAAATCCATGTGAAGCAAGTTTTTGGAGTTGGTTGGACATAATTATAAATAAACCTCAAATTACCCTTCATGGATACGCGCATTGACAATTTGTAGAGACTTTACCCCGAGCAGTTATAATTAAGCGTAAAAATTTATTCAGTAATGTTGTTATTGGCCGACTTCTACTTTATTTTTTGCAGCTTTTGTGCTGGGGTTAAAATATAATACTAATACTCTAAAATGATGAACAGCGAAAATTCCAGACTCCGACAGTGAGTGAATTTGACGTACAGAAATGTTGCACATACGGATGAGTTTTGACAACCTGCATGTGAAAACAATTTGGTAAAACACTGGACAGCTTACAAGTGAAAAAATAAATCAGAGCTGGTTTTATCTTTAGATTTTTTTTGTCTTGTAATCATTAGTAGGAGTTTGTATGGAAATTCATTAACCATTTCACGAAATGGGGTAGTTTAAATTAAAGATAAACAACATGCGACATCAAGGCTTTTTCACTGGATTTTGAGCAGACTTTTTAGCTTTGACGAGAGCTGCGATTTCCTGTAAGGTATGAAAATATAATTAGAGTGGACGCTGCTACTTGCATTGCTTGATTTGATAGAAGATAGAAATTTGCCAATATAAGGGATGATATGAAGTACAAAGACAACAGAAAACAATAATTACAAGAAAACCAAATACCTTAAAGCGAGCCATACATTCTTTCTTTGTACGATTTGGCACGCATTCAGCAATTCGATCCCAACGATCAGCTACTGTGGATGGGAAGGTCTTCAATGCCTGCTCCAACAATTTCTGGTCTTCGGATGTCCAACCGCGATTTTCGCTGGCCTCAGAAGATTTAAGTTTTTCTGATGAGTTAACAGGAGTAGCTTCCTCTTTGATTCCTGATTTCATTTCTAATCAAAACAACCAATTAACCTCACCATTAGCACTCACGAAATTCGAAAAATGTAAATGCAGAGACAACACTTACTATTTGCCAGAGCTTCATTAACCCTTTGGGTAGCTTCAGATTCCACAGCTAAAGAATTTTTTACACTTTTCTCAAATAAATCAAATGCTTTCAAATTAGCTTCCTCCTTTAGGGCATTCTTGGAGAAATCAGCCGATTTTAAATCTTTGGCCTTTGCAAGAACATCCTTCGCACTACGCTGTTTTTTACATTTTGCGTTCGAATGCTGGTATAAGAAATTTGCCACTACTTCCCATCTGTAAAGTTACGTTTAAAAAGTTTTGTTACGTAAATTCTTAATTGAAAAAACTGCAAATTAATGTCAAATTAATGTTGCATACCTGTGCATTGTTCCTGCAGGGAAAAGATTAACGGCTTTTGTCAGAAGTGCTAACTCATCATGAGACCACTCAATTTCCTGATCGCTGGAATTTCCATGGCCGTTTCTACTTTGTGAAACCTTAACCGTTTCGTTGGTTTCGTGTTGAATTTTTTTCAACACCACGTTTACTTTGTCAAGGAATACTTCACGTGCTTCTTCGACGCTAAGCGTAGATAATCGTTTACACAATTCTTCCAGTCTACCAAAAAAGCAGTTGCATTATAAATCGGATAGACTGACATTTTATGTTTGATTCAATTTCAGACCAAAATTAACTTTCAATCTCTTGAGTACTCTGCATACAATACGTAGATAAGCATTCCAACTTACTCATTAAGTGGTAGTATTTCACATAGTTGCTCTACACTAGTCATGTTGGTGACAACTTCGTCGTCACCAACTGCATAGTACTGATTTGATTTACAGATGGTTCTTAAATTCTTTCTCTCCTTCTTCATAGCTCTTTTGTGCGCCTCCTTTTCCTTCTTCGACGCCAATTCTTTCTCCCTCTCATCAGCCTCTATTTTTTCTCTCTCCTCACGTACTTTCGCTTCCGCTTCTTCCCGGGCCTAACAAGGCATAATAAAGCAATAGTTTAGTATTTAGTGAAGGTTTCGCAATTTGCTAGCTTGGTAATTCGAAACGACAACCAGGCGCTATCAATCGTCGAAAAATTCTACTAACTTTCTGTTCTTCCATCTGCTTTTGTTTCACAGCATTTTGACGCGCTAATTTCTTTTCAAGTTTCTTCTGCAGATCCTCCTCTTTAAAAATTGAAATCCGTGGATCTATAGCATAAGCATTATCTACAACACTCCGAATTCGAGACATTTCTTCCTTCTTCAGTTTCGCTCGGGCTTGTTTATTTTGCTTCTCTATCCACCTTCGTTCTTCACGACTTCAATTAAATAGATCGTAAATAATTCGTACGCTTATAAAATTACTGGACTTTTTGTAATCATAACGTTTAATATACACCACTTACTACTGTCCCTTTTCCTTATCTTCTTCATCTAAGTAAGAATACTCTCTCCATGAATCAAAATCGTACCAAAAACTATAAAATTCTTCAACCCTTGCACGCGGGGTCCTTAGATTACCCAAAAGAGGGACCGGCTGAATATTCGACCATCGTGAATTGAGTTCAAACCAGTCACCATAAACCTGGATGCACCAACCACGACACCAATTAAATGAAGTTCCGGAATCGTAGCTATAATTCTGAAACATCAAATACCTTAAAAAATTCATTGTCACTAGCACAATTCTTGGGAGGGATGTAATCATCAAATTTTGGATCCACAGAATCGTAGGACCTTTTCTTGATTGGATTTCCTAAAATTTCGTAAGCTTTGACGATACACGCAAAATAATCACTATCAGGAATCACAGCTTCACCAGCAGCCTGTCTTTTGTCAGGATGATGACGTAGGACGCGTAATCGATCTACAAATATTACACAAAAATTCCACAAATGAGCAGTGTATTACATCCTTCCTACAGTGGACCTCACCTTTTTTTCAAGTAACATTTCCTTTAGGCAACATTCCATAAGCCATCACGAAATATTAATATGATTCAAAATTAGTGTCACTCACAAGCCCGTTTTAAATCTTCCTCAGAAGCTCGAAATCGAACGTGTTGCAAACCCATAACAGCATAATGATCTTGGTCCTACATTATTTTATTGTTATTAGCACCTTGTCTCAAAATACTATCATAAAACACTACATGATTAATTACACGAACTTACTTTCCATTCTACAGGGTCTAAAGTCCGCAAGTATTTTACGTCACTTTCCTCATCAATTTCCGCTCCGGGAGATTTTAATTCAGCCCACTCCGTGATATTGCTCTGCAATAATCTCGCACGGTAGTTCAGAACAGGCTTACCCCCATCCAACAACGGTGTGAACAGGACATCTAGATACCACGAAGATAACATTACTGAACTATCGAATTCAAGATCTACATGCGTGAATCTAATCTTTAAAATTTCACTCCGAAAATTTCCCTTACCCGACTGCGTTGCAACTGCCATGGAATTGTCCACAGTTTCCCTCACCTCCGACGATCGGTTGCTGTTTGACCTCGCCATCAGGATTATCCCAATCGAATATTACTTTCAACTTGATTTCCTTTCAAGCATTAATTTGTTTGACCTCCTCTTAGAGTGGGACCAATCTGTTCAATTAAATTAGACAAATGAGAAAAAATAGTAGTATTAATCGTATATAATGAATAGTTGAAATGTTAAGTTATGCTAACGATTTTGTCAGATTTAACTAACTTCCGAAAGATAAAGACCGCAGTAATTTTTTAGTTCACTTTTCAGTTTTGAACAGAAAACGATAACGTACTTGCTTACACAAAAGCCGACGATCAAAATTTCTTGCTAAAACACGCTTACACTTTCAATGCTAATGGCATGTGCATGTGAATTCAGAAATGCCACTTTTGCCGATCACAGTTTGAAAACAATTAAGAACCTCTACCTAGCAAGGGTTCCTAAAACTTTGGTTCAACCCTTTGTCACTACACTGCTGCGATCAAATTAATCCGATTTGTATTTATCTCCTTGTGAAGTAATTGAGTAAATAATGTAGTTAGTTGAAATTGCAAGAGTCCGATTCTGAGTCAGAATTTTTGACCTGATGTATTCTGATGTATTAAACGAAGCACAATCCGAAAAAAGTGAAACACATTTATAAATCTCTGTCTGGCTCTGAGTTTCTTGTTCTTGCCACACAATTTTATGTATACTTTTATTTCTGATGCATGCTCCAACCTCCGACTTCTGGCGGCATACGCTCAGCTTTTAGGGTGACTCGCTTTCACATAAAGCACACCGCAAAGCGTTAAACTGACTACGTAACTGACAAATAAAACTTTGCCATCAGCACTCATACTTGAGCCTATGCGGCACTATTTAAACTTTAACCTTATTAAGCTAAAACGTTTAAAACGTTTCTGGAAAGTTTTGACGCAATTTGCTTTGGCGACGTTTTATGAGTGAAGCGATATACTGGAACAGTTCTAATTCAAATTGTGAGATATTGTCCGGGGAAAAATTTCGAAAGCTAGAAACATGAGAGAAGCGCTTTAAAAATCCGCAAATTTCTTTTTGCAATGACAGCTAGAGCAATCGGAAAAGTACCGTTAAATCCGCTTTTCCACGTAAATATGCAATGAGGCCTTCATTTTTGGAAATTGGGAAAAATTTCCAAAAAGCATGAGTTTTGCTGAGCGTCTGGAACATGAAATGACAGTGTACATATAAATCGAACAAAATGCAAAAATCGCACGGGTTATTATTTATAATAGCGCATGAAAACCGGTCCCTTCAGACGATTCCCCGAATGGTACAATACAATTTTATCCCATGTAAAAATATTTAGTTATATCAGTTAAGTCCATTGGAATATTTTGAATGAAACTACTTGGAAAAGCTTTAGCTGATCTGAATTTTATCGAGTCATACCTCTCAATCTTCACCACCCCACCTCCCGAATGGATAACGAAAAGAACCCCAAAAATCCTAAATGACACAGAAGTTTTGCATCGATAATAAGGGAGTGACATTAAATATGTTTGCTTGTAAGACGAAATTCGGACGTAGTCATATCAACATCCTCAACACAACACATGTTCTAAATTCACATCCATCGCTTCGCTCATTACGTGCGTAATTGGGTGGAGATTGTACTTGTTTAATTCTAAACTTCCAAAAAAATTCTATTAAGAGCAAGTTGAAAATTTCCCTTCAGATGCGTAGTTTTAAATTACAGTGTACGAAATACGGTTTGAACTCCTACATATATTCAAATCATCAAATCCACCTTTGGACTTGACTTCCTCGAGGTATCAGGTCCCCATCATATCCCCAGAAATCAACGATTTCCTACGCCACTGCACCGGGCCCAATAAAACTTGGTAAGTTACCTAAGCTGCAAGGTTATAGGTTTGACCTAGATGAAATGTTTTAAAGCTTCCACTACCGTTCCAGCTTAATAGAAGAGCAGTTAATCCAACTATTTTCTAATGATTGCGATTTAAAATGGTAAGTAGTTCATTGAACCATCGCACATTATTGCCTATAAGGAACTTCGCGTTGTGGCCAAAACACGGAATCCTGAACTTTACTCACTAGTTGTATTTTTCGATAATTCATATCCAGATGCATCTTTTCGCAAGATATTATTGTCCCAGTTCCATGCTAAAAATAGTCACAGCATGGTCCCCTCTGTAAACTTTAACATGGATTAAATGGGAAGATATGGCTCCAGACGGAGCAAGGCCGGAGCAAAAAGTATGCAGCCGTGTTGCAAACGTCAAAATTGGAAAAATATCAGCAAATTATTATTTTAATGTAGACCAAGAATGTCATAGAATGTGCTTATATCAGGGACGGTATATGTATCGCAAAAATAAAAATACAAATTCGAATACAAATATTTTTTGAATGGATTCCGATTTTGAGTGTGTTTTGGAATACTTGAAAATACCGATTTCGATACCGATTCTAATACATTCGAATATTCGTACTTTTTCGATTCCGATTCAGATACTTTTCGAATACTTTTATAAATTTTGGGGAAAGTTTTTATTTAGTCGAAAAACCATTCAATCATTTGGTGTTGTTGTTAGTTTCTGGTGACAAATTACTGCATGTATGTATCATTAGATTTTTAAGAATTTAAGCTCATAATGAAGCTGAACTACAGCTCATTGAAAGGAGAATCCAAAACATATTCCATATCACGTCGAAAAATCCAGAGTAGCCTGTTTACATTTGAACTCGACTAAATAATTTTGTACGCTTGTTAAGACTATCTGACTTTTGCAATACAAGGTATGTAGCAATGTGTAATAAACGGTCAATCATATTTGCCGAAGGTATTGAATGGCGGAATAAAATAGCAAACTATGAATTCTTGATTGCTTCTTCAAAAAGTACGTATTATTCGAAGATAATTTTGAACGATCAATTGTAGAATTCAAGATCAAATTGTAGATTCACTACCTACCATTTACTCTGTGGTGGGTAAATTTCAGGTAAATAATGTGCTGATTAAAATAGGATTTTCCGCAATATTTTGTACTAAAAGCATGGTAAATTCAACAGATAGCTACTGTATTGGAATCGGAATTCATTGGGAAATTTTTCGATACCGATTAAAATACCATAATTTTTTTTCGAATTCTAATTCGGATACAAATACTTGAAATCATTTTTTTCGATTCCAATACGAATTCGGATACCCCAATTTTTTGAATATAATTCCGATTCGAATGTTCGTCCCTAATTGGTCCCCGATGGGTTGGGTAAAGCACTGTTAATAAGCCGAATTTCCGTTTCAGCTTTTCAAAATATTTATGGTGCATTGACCATCAGGCTTGAGGTGCGTAAAAATATAAAAATAATCAACCCGATATATTTTTACTCTCCCTTTCTCACGAAAGTTTTATGTCAAAAATAAACGCAGCTTTGGCCTCTGACACGCACTGGCGTTGCAAATCGGGTACCATAGTTATTATTATGATAAACCCTAAATGGGTTAAGCAAGGTGTCCGTGTCGATTGTCAGTCATGTAGGATAGTATTTACGAAGGAGCTAGCATACAAACAGTCTCCCTGTGACGACCTATCACAACTTTTTAACATTTTATTGCGAGATTATGTGAGAGGTAGTGTATACATTAACTCCTATACACGAACTCCCGTGATGGGTACGGATCGCTAAAAAAGATTTTGATTGGACAAACAAGTTTGCATAAAATTGACCAAAAAGCATCTTAACCCTAACCCATATAAGCATTTTGTCTAACCGAGGTTGTTGTAACTTTTAAGGCAGAACCAGGTCACGGACTTCAAACTCAAACGTTCCCTGTCAATTTTGAATCAAATACATATAACTAAGCATACGAAACTTGTACGCGCAGCCAGCAGCTATGCCTTATTCGATCCGTCATTATAGCTTCACTGAACAATATTTAAAATGTTAAGCTCGGGAAGTTATGTTATTATCTGATTACATTTTGTTGGGAATAATCGGACAGCCCTACCGTGAGGTTTAAAACAATGTGTCCGACTCGGGATTACTACCGTAGGATTCCAATCAGCGGGGGTTCTGTTGACGGAGTTGTTTCTGAATATGCAGTTTGAGCTGAAATATATTATATACACTTTAAATAAAGGCATGGAGTATGGAGCAAAATACAGCATATGATCGTGGTCACCCTAATCCGAAACACTCGATGTTGAACAGGCATTTTTAAGATGCTCCGGCATACCTGCTGCTTTGCTTTGCGGCTCTTCGGAATAATATGAGAGTTATGCACAGGGTGATCCTGCTCGTGCATGCATGCTGAAAAGTTTAAAAAATAAATTCTACAGCGACAATTTGAGGAGCCCGCGTTGAGACTGACGGTGAAACCTCTCCCTTCATGTGACGAAGATTGGCGACCCACTACAATACGAAAATATATTGGGTTAAATATTTTGGTATTAATTTGCATGCAAAATTAAGTAAAGACACCCAAAATCATCATTTAACTGAGGATCTTCCTTTTAATCAGAGAGGTACGAAATTGCAGTCTGTGTTTTATTTGTTGTTCCTTTAGTCCTGCCGAGTCAAGTTAGTAAATTACTTAAACACCACTTTTGTTAGTAGGTTAGTTCCACACGACCCACTAATGGACTATGTATTAAACATAGTAAAGGAAACGATCAGGACTCACCGAATTTTGACGACTTTTTTGAATTTTAACTAAAAGTTAAAATTCAAAAAAGTCGTCAAAATTCGGTGAGTCTATTACACACTCACCGACGTTTACTTCCACAATGAACTATGTATTATTAGCTGATACTAGGTATGGACGAATTTGGAGAGATGATTGGTTTTTGTGGGCTGCAACAATTACAGCGAACTTTAACCTGAAATTACCTGCTATAATAAGTAACAATCTTGATTCTGGCAGAAAATGTGGAAGTGGTATATTCAAATAATTTATAAGCTACACAGCATTGTTATGTTTACGTATTTAGACCACTGGAAAAATCCCATTTAATTTTATTATGTGAAGCTGTTGGAGCAGTAAAATACAATATTCGTGCAGGAGATTGCCTGTAAGCAGTAAGCAAATTCAAAAGACTTAGTATTTTTACAGAAATTGATAATTTAGGTTCTGAATACTCAAAATCCAAACTGGGGTTTTTCGTTCCGAGAGGGTACTGCGAAACGAGTTTCACCTAATCTGATATTATATCCTAGAAATCTCAATGAGCTCCAGCATCTGGTTAGAAGGGAAATCCGACGAAATTGACAAAATAATTTATTCGGTGTGGTGTCGTGTGATATAATTAAGTTAGATTATCCTGTAAGGTCGGAGTGTTGG
Source organism: Spatulosminthurus flaviceps (assembly GCA_034693705.1). Lineage (NCBI taxonomy): Eukaryota > Metazoa > Arthropoda > Collembola > Symphypleona > Sminthuridae > Spatulosminthurus > Spatulosminthurus flaviceps. Next base: position 54,144 of record JAQFXU010000063.1, on the reverse strand, counting down.
ATACATAATTGAAATGTTCACGGAGGATCCTATATAATATTTTGCATAAGTGGCTATTGGTTATTATATCTTCTTGGGGAAATCATTTGAGAATAGAATACAAATGAAGCATGTAATTGCTTATGCTTCAAGACAATGAACCCTATGCCCGGTTACTGTTGTTATTAAAACAATCGAGTTGTATGCCCCCCTTTCTATAGAAAGAGACAATTTTGCTCCCTACTTAAGTAATGTTTTTTTATTTGTGAAGTTTTATCAACAGTTGGATTCTTTATAAATGCTATAGTTTCAAATTTCTATACATTTTTAGGGATTTAAGCAACGATGTCCGCAGTAAGTCGAATTCCGCTGCAAAAATGCATGCAGAATGTTTGGAATACAAATGCGTCCCTCAAGACTCTTTTATGTGGAACTAGTGTCACTGGCGAAAGTCAGAAGAGATGGCTAACTCAAGCCAGAGCTAAGGCAAGTTGCAGTATTATTGTTGTGAAATTCTCTTGCTGTTTATGCTTACAAGAGCTCCAATCTCACTTAGTTTTTTGGTTACAGTACCCGAAACTTCCTAAAGCTAAATATGGAGGTAGAAGCACTGTAACATTACTTCCTGGAGGTGGAATTGGACCTGAGCTAACTGGTTACGTTAAGGAAATATTTAAGTAAGTCAAAAGCTATAAGCTCACTGCCTTAAAAATTACAGTCGTGTCGTCGTGTGGTGAGAATCACAAGCATACCAGTTAAGTAAGAGTAAAGTAATGTACATTTTGTGTGTATTAAAATAATTATCTATTTTAGCTACGCTGGTGTGCCCGTCGTCTTTGAAGAAGTGAAAATTGATCCAAGCTCCGATAGTAACGAGGATTTGGAAAATGCCATCATTTCTATCCGCAGAAATGGTGTAGGATTAAAAGGTATGACAAAGCAAGGGTAACTGGTTAACTGTTTTTCAAACTGCAAAAAAAAGTTTCACACTGCTTGCACTTTTGTAAACACGTTCATAAAACCTTTTGTAAACATCAAGCATTTTCATTCCAGTGCGCAGTGTACGTTTGACGACTCTCTAGCGTCAATCTATGATCTGAAGATGCAAAAAGTGTTAATTCAGTATTAACTAGACTTTTTTCATGTAATGTCATAAATATGAGATAATCTATAAGAATGAATGAACGTTGCTCATTTGCATAATCTGCATTCTTGTAACCTTTTATCTTTCGTGTCTACGACGAAGTATAGTAATGTTTAGCACTGCTGGGAAATATTTGTTACTCGTTACATTGGCACATGAACTGTTTGCTTAAAATAATTTTCATTATTCAGGAAACATTGAAACCAGAAGTTTGAGCACCTCAGTTATGTCCCGGAATGTAGCCCTACGAAATGAGTTGGATTTGTTCGTGAATGTGTTCCATTGTTACTCCTTCAGTGGAATTCAGTCACGCCATCAAAATGTTGATATTTATGTCATTCGTCAAAATACGGAGGGAGAATATGCTATGGCGGAGCATGAGGTAAGTGCACTGTGAAACTTCAAGAAGTGTTGTTGGGGACGCATTCTTATTAGTAGTTATGATTGACGGTATTAAGTTTATTTGGTTTTACTTTCAGAGCGTCCCTGGTGTGGTGGAATGTCTGAAAATCATTACTAGACAAAGTGCTGAACGATTAGCCCGCTACGCTTTCGAATTCGCCAGGAAAAATGGCCGGAAGAAGGTAACAACGGTTCACAAGGCTAACATCATGTAAGTAAACGATTTTCCCTGTATTTGTGGCGATATTAGCAATTTTAAAAAATTGCTGTTTCGTTAGAATGTGAATATAAGTATCATTTTTAATAAGTGTTTGCTTGTTTGCAGGAAATTATCTGATGGTTTGTTCCTTGAAGTAAGCCGCGAAGTAGCCAAACAATATCCAGATATTGAACACAATGATATGATTATCGATAACTGCTGTATGCAGTTGGTCTCCAAACCCAGTCAATTTGATGTAATGCTTACGACCAACTTGTACGGAACAATTGTGTCCAATGTAATTTGTGGTTTGCTTGGAGGGGCTGGTTTATTGTCCGGTGGTAATTATGGAGATTATGTCAGTAACTCATTCAGTCTCTGTAGAAATTTGTCTGCTAAATATGCAGTAAGATTTCCAAGCTAAATACTTGTATATTCTGTTATTTCTGTAGTATGCAGTGTTTGAACCGGGAACAAGAAATACCGGAACAGCTATTGCGGGGAAAAATATTGCTAACCCAATTTCGATGCTAAACGGCGCTGTGGACTTGTTGCGTCACTTGGAACTTAATCATCACGCTCAGATTATTACAGATGCTATCCTCAAAACTGTTAATGAAGACAAAATACATACACCGGGTTTGTTATTATTGATTCTTTTCGTTTGATTTGAATGCTGTATAAATTATTTTGTCCCTATCCTGAATTTAATGTCTTTTATTTATTTGTTTTTATTGGCAGATGTCGGTGGAAGTGCCACTAGTACAGAGGTGATTGAAAACGTCTTGAAACATTTGCAACGAAATGTCAAGGTATAAAATCTTTGAAATCTAAACTCAAAACTCATCACCAATTTTAACCACGTTAACCCCGTTAAGTCTGATAAATAATTATTCATAACGCGCTGATTTTTTTCCCCGTTTTTACAGCCAGGTCTCATCTTTTAAGGAAAACAGGGGACCGGAATCTCGGAGTAGATATATGAGATATCGATTTTGCATAGTCTATTGATTTAGTCTGATAAAACCGCTGTGAAACTTCTGCAATCGTTTTTGGGATGCTGTCCCACCCGCCCTGGAAATATAGAAGTCCTTCACTCAATAATGCAGGCATTGAAGGGATACTGTAGATTTTCACAAAATTAAACAAATGTGTGCTAATATTGAAGTAAGTCAAACCGTTGAAGAAATAAAATGTGAAACCAGAACTCGTCAACACTTGTTTGAAATGAAATTTACTTCGGACATAGTATTTTGCAACCCAAGTCAATCTTTCATTTGAGGGCGAATTTAATCTATACAGTAATGTGACTATACCAAACTCTAAACGAGCAGTCAATAGAAACGATCCCATGTGATGCAAATGTTTACATTTGTATTTGATATTTTGGACGGCAGTAGATGTTTACAATTTTAAATCCGTTGACGTGATGTATACAAATGTAATTGATGGATGTTTACATTCGTGACCTGTATGGAAGTAAAGTAATACTTAAAGTCATTACGCTTCACTAACATCATTGCTGTATTGCAACGACGGGAGAGGAATGAATAATCCACACATGAATTCTTATTCTAGATTAAATGGAAAAACTGGTTTGCTGAAATATTTGATTTTATTTACATGCTGATCCTAATTATAATACCTAAAGCATAATATGTAAATATCCTTCTCGATTACAACGAACTGTATTCATCTTAGAATCTTAGAATAGAATTATTGAAACCACTTATGTTTACGTAACGTAACGTAACTGTTCGTGTATCCATGATTTACTCTACACCAGCAAAACTTAACTTTCGATTGCTCAAAGTAACTCTACATATTGAATAAGTAATATATTATTATTAATTTTAATACATCAGCGAGTTTTATGATATAGCATGAAATGAATAACTACGAATTTGTACAGGTCATTCCCATATATAATGTATACGGAATATAACAATTTTACACAATACAGAAACGTGAAAAATTTGATTCAACACCTTACAGTACAAGTACACACTTAAGCACAAATATACTAATGCAAAACAAGTTTCGCTATTTTGTACGCGCCGGCATTCTACACATATTCAAAAACAGTAAGTAACTGGCAACAACAATACTAACACAGAAATAATCCCGCGAGTGATGATTATAGAATCCGTGTAAAAGAACTGGAGAGAAGAGGAAGCAGTACACAGGAAAACTGCAAAGAGTATTAGAGTTTACTATACAAAAACTGCAGCGTTGGCAGCGAAAAATTATACAATAACTGTATTGTTACACTTAAAACTTCGACTCCAGTCTTACGAGCAAATTCAACCGACATACTTATACACAATTTGTAAACGCCGATCACTTATATTGAAAAACAAGATGATTGTGGAATAAATGCAGGGTGAGCGGCAAAGATGATGATTCCTTGCGAACAAAGTTTATTGAGGAAGGGAAAACAAGAGGAAAAACTATCCCTAATTCAGAACTTATGGTATCCTAGATGAAAACGTAAAGTACGCAAATCTCGTCAGCATAGAACGTTTCCTCTCCCATTCCACGGTCAAAATTGTATATTTCAAAATTAACGCTTCGTTTCGGAAGTTTCCTTTTTGCATGAGATTTTTCAGGGAAAAGTACAAATGCCACGAGAGGTTGGATTTCTTATTTCTTGGGAGCCAAGTTCCTGATGAGTAGCTATCGAAAACTGTTCTGAAGCCGAGGCGGTTAATGAATAACAGGTTAAAAGATTGCGCAGAAATAATTTAAATAAAACTAAAAACAAAGAATAACATTGGTAGGACCAAAATGCATACACCTCCGTTCTTTTTCGACGAATATATTATTCGCTTCCGTCTTCAAGCTTCAACTTCTTTCCTCCTGGTCCAGTCTTGCCAGCTGGACGTTTTGCAACAACTTTGACGGGTACAAAATTGGGGAAAGCAGATTCTATAAAAATAAATTATAGCAATACGGTAATGATTATGCAACGACAAATTTCCTTAAATAAATGCGACTTTGCTAAATTGCATACGACTTAATTTAGACTTTCAATGGCCAGCCTTTGGATAAAAACTTATTTGTTTGGCATGTTAAAACTGTAAACTCAAAACCTCACCTTGTAACCACCTGACTTGTGTTGCAGGACCATACCCTTTTTCGTTTTTAGCTGCGATCCGGAAGATGATGGCAGGCTTCGTCGTAGTATCTACTTGTGCTGACTGAAGGTGGTTATTGTATACTGTACAACTATTTTGTGACCCACAGTAAACACGGATGAAGGACAAATTGGGAGAGGTTGCCTTTGACTCGACCTGCACAAATTGCGGAGCAAATATGGTTATTACATACTAATATAGGGTATGAGCACAATATTAGGAAGGCAATTCATAGCTAGAACTTACAGCGCTCGTTGCAGCTTGCTGTTGCTTCACAGCTAAATACACTGAGTACTCCAGAATGTCCCCAAGGGAGTTCTGGGGGGGCTCCCACGATATCAATGCACCGTCATGGACTTTCGAGATTTTGATGGCACAAGGAGCTCCTGGAAACCCGGGGAAACATGTCTTGAAAGCTGAAATCTTTGGGGAAAAAACAATAAATTAAGTGTAACCAAGTTATTATTTTTCAAATCAGAAAAGCCTTAACTAGTAAAATGTTATTTTTACCTCGCTCCAAGGGCCTCTACCACAGGAATTAACAGCAGAAACTCGGAATTTATAGGCTGTTCCAGGAAGCAGCTCCACCTTTTTCTTAACAAATTCCAAATCCTTACTAACATCGGTGTCGGGCTTGAGTGATGTGAGCTTTTCGGAGACAGTGAAGAAATGTTTGATGACAAGTTGATTGCTTGTTACATAGGCTACATCCATCCACGCTAAATCTTTTTTCTCCTCCTCAGAAACAGGAGTCTCAGTCTTAATTGGAGTTTGTAAACTAATAGGGGTGACGGCAGATGGGGCCGGTGTTGTATTCGAAACCAAAGCAGCGGTTCCGCCTTCCGTTTTGATTGACCTAGCCGAGCTTATGGCAGCAGAAGCAAGGGTGCTTAAAGGATCATTTCCTTCCAAAATGCTGAGAAGATCTTCAGATTTCATACCGTCGGCGGATGTTGGATATAATGCTAAATTACCAGAGTTAGAAAGAGCAGAATGACTGGATATACTACTTGCTGTCGTGGCTAATGCCAACTGCCCATCTGCCGTTCTTACAAAACTGACAGAACTGGTACCATCCAGTAATCCCAAGTCACCCTGTAGTATAGAATCCACGGCTTTAGCATCTGTGCTATCGGATTCTCCCATTGTGGCGGCAGCCTCATCGGCACTTAATCCGGGAGCGTTATTATCCGACACTCCAAGCGAAGCTGCAGCTGTCGCTGATACAATTGAACCATCGGCTGTTTGCAACAAAATAGTTGGCATTGCTTGTGCGGAGGCATCGTGCGAGAATTCTTTATTGTCACTTAAAGCATTCTCTTGTGGATTTTGTTCGGATGGGATGATCCCCGCTTCACCCAAGTCAGAATTGTCATTTCCTTGGCTTGTTTCCATGTCCTCCCCTTCTTGAGAGACGTTGCCTCTATCACTGTTATCAGCGGGGGCTTGTAACTCATTGGAAGCCTCGCCAGAAGTTAAGTCTCCTGGGTTGATCAGCTGAGTATCTTGATCCGATAATGGAACTCCTCCACCCTCCGGATTATCGGTTTCGTTGCTGGCAAGAGCATTCGGGGTATCAACGCTTTCGTCTCCTTCTTCGTTCGGATTTCCACCTTTAAGACCTAGATTTGTTCTCCAATCAAATTTTGAATCCTTACTGAAGCAACTGTTTCCACCCTTTAGACCCAAATTTGCATTGGTATCGTCAGGATTCTGAACGCTGACAATGTTATTCACAAAATTTTGATTGCTACCATCATTGGACTGCAACAGAATACATAAGTCCCCATTAGCATCGCGGGTGATCATGGGTTTCCCATTTTGAATGCTGTTTGCTAGCATAATGGCTGGTTTTGACCCAGTCGCTTGTGCTTGCATATTTTGCCCCCCAACAACAATATTTCCACTCGTTGAAGGTACTTGAATAGTGGATACTCCGAGCAGCGGTTTGGCCCCAGCTGAAGTCGTGGTTACATTTTGTCCAGCCATTACAATGTTACCTGCGGAAACGGCACCCTGTAACTGAGAGAGACCGATGATTTGTTGCCCTTGCTGATTGGTAGTCAGAATTGTTGGCTTTGCTCCTCCCTCACCGGTACTCACTAATTTCACAATTGCGGGCATATTTTTCCCCGCTCCTCCCTGGATAGTGGCAACTCCAGGAGTTGTTCCCATACCAGACTTCGTTTGGATTACCTTGGGAACAGTGGCAACAGTCATACCCTGGCTGGTTTTCAGAACCGTTAGGATTTGCTGACCACCAGGAGACGTCGTTGTTCCTTGTCCAGGTTTTTGTAGAATTACATACTTGGTACCGGAGGGTAAGCCTTTAATTCCGGTGCCAGGAGTTGCAAGACGAACTGTCTGAGAACCACCTGCTCCACCGACGGAAGCTACTTTCATACCACTTTGAGAATAAATAGTTTGGGCTGTGCTGCTTGACACCAATTTCACCGGCTGGGGAGTTTGAATTTTTTGTGTTGCGGCTGCAGCTGCAGCTAATGCTTGCATTCCACTTAACTGTTGCGAAACTGATGGAGACTGTGCTGGCGAGGCTGGTGTTGATCCTTTCAGAAGTGTAGGTGTCAATACTCTAACCTGCTGATTACCCTGCCCAACTTGAATTGGAGTTCTAAATCGGACAATCCCTCGTGCTTGCGGAGTTGCCGTCGACGCTGCTCTAGGCGATGGTACACGATTAGAAAATAGGACATTACTAGCTGTCCCGGCAATATTGGCAGGAAGGGAGACGAGACTGGATGCTGTAGGTAGATTTGCTGGACTTGCAGCAGATGCCGTTACGGCTGGAGTTGCTGCAATTGATGCTGCCGTAGGCTGAGGTGGCTGAACTGCAGTTGGAACCACAGCTGGGCCAGTACCTGCGTTAGTTAAACCTAAACTATCACAACTTTACAAAACATAAATGAGCAGTTTACCTGTGACAGGATTATCAAGTAAACTATACAACTTAAGGACGAAAAATGTTAGTACATAGACTAAATTATAAGCACACAACCGCTCTCGGTTATCGGAGAAATCGCGGTGAAACTTGATTCAATTAAACTGTTTCGCGGAATGCGTGCTGGACATTGAATATAACTGTTTAATACATACCAGGAAGCGCAGATACAGCTGGCTTAGAAGCTGGAACTGGTGTCATAATAGGTCTCATTGTTGGCAATGCGGGAACAGGCATAGGCGAGAATGCTGGAGTAGCAGCCGCTGCTGGCGCAATAAGAGGATCTTTAGGAATCGGCGCGTCATACTTTTGAATCTGAATTAGGTAGCCTTCGGCATTTGCCACTGGAGTCCAGGACACTTCCAATGAATTTGTAGAAGCCTTAACTAACTGCACTCTACCCGGGGCGGGAGGTTTTTCAACCTCCAAATACCACAGATCTTTGCAACAAACCTAAAGCATAATACTTAATCGTTAACTTGAACCAAGTTACCCTCAACAAAATATAAAAAAATATTGGGGCTTATACTCCAACCTCCATCTGATAAGGTCTGCCGGAGTTGTCAACCATATTAACCTTTATTAGTTCAGTTCACTTTCAAAGTTCAATGTGTGACACTACCTATGAATAGCTTCGTCTTTCTGGGGCCATCATTATAAACTCACAGAGGCGGTCGTATGTCTGAGCGTGAGCGATAAGGGGAAAAACCCAGTGGGTCAACAAAACTAATAGAATATTGACAGCATCAGAAGACTCAATTCACCTGATTATTCCAAGCTTTGCGGTATCCGTCTCTCCCAGACCAAATATAAAGTCTGCTGTGAATAGCAACAGCGCAGTGCCCGGCTCTGGCCCTTGGAATCGATTCATCTAACGCATCCATCTGAACATTTTCCCATGACATCGTTTCTACGAAAATTTTAAATAGGAATTTACTACTTCCTTTGCTTCAATCTGGATTTTACAATCCATTCGGCATTTTATTCTTCAATTCAAACACTCACCCAAATTAAGACACGCTAATGAGTTAGTACATTTCCACTCCTTCTCATGATTCGTTGCCGATTTCAGGTCGTCTAACACAAGAGGAACCCAACCTCCAAAGATATACATTTTATTGCCAATCAAGGTGGCACTATGAAGTGAACGGGGTAGAGGTATCGTCCCCGATACAGTAGGCTTACTCCATTCCATTGTATCTGACAAAAACATGTTCAAGATTATTATTATGGGTGCTTAATCCAGAGAACAGCTGACAAACTAGAGTTACGACGCAAAAAATACTTAAATAGAGAAGTAAAATGAGCTCTAAATTAACTTCACTTACCCAAATGAAGCATCCACAGGTCTCCTAGCCTGCACCCACTCATACCCCCGTAAATTATTAGTCGAGGTCGAGATCCATCTTCTTCGACATAACTAACGGCCGTATGTGATTCTCTGGGCGACGGAGCTGTCCCAAAAGTGGTGGGTCGATCCCAACACACGCTGTTGTTTGGTTTTAACTCTAAGGCCCACAAGTCATCTAAGTAGCGAGGAATATTATTTTTTGGGTCTTCACTTTCATTTGCAAGCCCACCAAATAAGTACACTACGTTATTGATCAAAGTAAAACTATGCCCCAATCTTGGACAGGGTTCAACATCGCAGCCACTGCGGGCGGGTTTTGGCTTCAGTTTCTTCCACTCCCATCTTGTGGCCTGGAAATTAGTACATAATTGTTTTTTAAATAACAACCTTCATTTAAAAATAATCACGGATTCAAGATCTTGTATTATACCAAACCAAAGAAAATAAAGCCGCAATAATCATTCAGTACAATTTACATTTAACTTACAAATTGCAAACATATCAGAAGAAAAATTAGGATGCTGAGTACGAATATAAACAAAATGGAAATAACTGAGTTTAGAAGAGAAGAATCTTAAAATCCAATATTACATACAAAAGGGACTGAGAGACCAAAGAATGTGTTGCTGCAGATTAAGTTAACTATTCTAATTTAAGTATAATAATTATCGTCGTTAATAATATAGCGTGAATAAAGTTGCACGGTTCTTGCTTCCTACCTGCCTACCTATCATCATTTCATCATGAAACAAATCAACTAAATTGAAACCACATCAACAAAACGGTTTTTAATACAAAAACACGGCGCGGCGTAGGACTGAACAGTCAATATTTTCTGTACAAATCTTCTCCGGAGCCATTACAAGCGATTTTTTAAAATTAAAGCGAATACCACCTACAGATCAGATTTCCTTTTTCATTCAATCTATAATAATTGTCGAAAATCGACCCATCAATAAAAAAAATTAAATCTATAATAATTGATATAAGCTGACGACAACGACATTATAATTTTCATTTATAATTTTTCATTCCTGAAGTACATCTAAATTTAACTGCCGAGTACCTTGAAGTCAAAACTGCCAGTTTTACATCTTAATGAAAATTTACTCTCCTAATACTCCTTGACAATACAACAATAATAATCTCATAATCTGTGGACGTCAAGGACAACGTCAAGTTTGTCCCTCTATACAGCAAAAGAAAAACCCGCTACAAATGAGGTACATATCCAAGTAGCCCAAAATTGTAATAAAAACGCCCATTCACCTGCAATTCATAAAGGTCATTTGAATATCGACCATATTCAATCATACCCCCGAAAACCAAAATCCGGGTTCCATCCACTACAAACCCGTACGCAGCACAACCAGGAGGAATATCTCCTTTCACCGATGGCTGGAACCATTGATTTGTCACTGCAAAAATTGACATAAATAATTCCCACCATTAGTAAAGCATTAAATTATTAATAATAATCCACAGGTTGCCTCTATGGAAACTATCCTACATATTTACACCATCCTTTCTTATCTACACCTACACTAAAATAATTACAATCTTTCCATGTAAATACAACCAATACCACCTACACTTTCTGCTCTCTCACAACATAGCACCTCAAATCAATCATAACAATCTCGTCACAACAGTATCTCAATATCTGTCACTCCTGACAAGGTTTCAATGCAATAACATTCAAAATCCATCTGTCACATTCTCCTGTCATTGACATATTCTTCTTCTATTAAAAATAAAAATTAAGCTGTCATTCCACTAAGAACTGAACTATCATCACCTATTCCAGAAATCAGGCATAAAACTATATTTGCCACAGATACTAATAATGCAAGATGATGCAAGTGGGCTGCATCTCTAGTCATCCTACACAGATTAATCATTTCGTGGGCCATCTCCAACAATTCATTTCTCAAGAGCACAAAATCCAATACTCATCTTTACATTTCTATTCAACTCTACAATTTAAATACGATCGTATCACATTTCCCAGTTACTATGAATTATATAAGCGATGAGCTTCGCCTACAGAACAAACCAACGGCCTGGCGGTCGTTGTCTATGGGCAAGAAAGGTTCTGACCTGTATTATAAACATGTAGTTCATCAACAATGCCTTCATTGCCACCGCCAAAGACCACCATTAAATCTTTAATGGCCACAGCTCGGTGCCCATGTCGAGGTCGAGGTTGAGACCCGGAGGTCTCACTGACCCGCTTCCACTTAAGCGCGGGTACAGCCATTCCCCATTAGTTTACAATCTCCCCAACAACACACAATCACTCACGCACAATGTTCCCCTATATACTCCAACCAGTGTAATTATGTCTTTTGACGCCAAAATAATATCCTTGTCGACAAAAATATAATTACTAATTATTTCACTCTCCTCTTTCAGTCGTCAGAAAAAACTCTATGGACACATGTGCCTAATGTTCTGGTAATCCTTAACTGGCAACTCGACCATCAGTAACAACTTCGGTAGAAACGATGACAACTTCTTTCATTCCAAAAAGTTTTACCTCTCATAAATTCACAAGTAAATATAAGAATCAAAAGATACACAACACCGGGCTCATTTCAAATCTTCAAGATTCTCCTCTCCACCTGAATCTCATTTCAGTGCTTGAATATATTCCACTCGATTTTACTCTCGAAAAACTCAAACCTCGGGCCCATATTCTTCTTCATTCCGCTTTTGCCTTACATTGGTTCCTTGTCGGCGGAAGGGAGGGTATTTTCCTTCAATTCCTCCGCCTTTACAGTCAAACTGTTTTTTCTTATGGGAAAGTATGAAGGCAGTACATACATCCTGTGCTATTTGTCCTTGGTCCCATTTATCCAAGCCTTTATCTTTTTGCTCCCACTGTTAGTGTAAGGAGCTAAACGCTGCTAAAGCATAGGATTTTGACATTGCACTTTCTTTTAGCAGCGTCCAGAGTCGTTTCTCGATAATAGTTGCTAACCTACTGACCAGATGGCAAAAGAGTTCCCGAATGAATTATTGCTCTTAACCTCAACAGTGAAGGTTTTATTTTACCTATTGGCAAAGCATTGAGTATTCTATGTAGACAAAAGTTTGGGGTTTGGATTGGACGCCTATAAAGCTAGGTCGGACGTCCGCTTTATTCGCATTGTTATTAAGTACATATTTAAGTAACAACTGTGAAGTGAAGATTGAAGATGCCCCAAGAACTTATATAGTTATTATATTAATTACTTGTTTTTGTACAAAATAGAGGAAATATTACGTTTAGAGAACATTATTTATTACTATAATGATCACTAAAATATAGTGAAGGTATTTTGGTTTTAAAATATATATACCCGTTTTTTAATCAAATTAAATAATTAAAATAGGTCCGTTTTATTTGATTGATTTAATAAAAAATATAAACACTTAGAAGAATTCAGGGTAGATTAAAATGCGAAAGGAGCTATGAAATTCCAAAATTATAAAAAGCTAGTAACAGCAATAAATAATACTAGTCTCGATTTTCCAAATTGCATTGTATTATACGTTGTAAAAATTTGGCACGTAATAAATTCAAAATAATAACAGTCGTGGATTTTTTTAAGAAGGCTCGGGCTTTGCATTGTTAGTTCAACGACGAGAAAACGGACTTTTGTTGAACATTGAAGCAATGTTCAATGCACTTAAATGAAAGTTACACATCTCTTGGTGTCAAATATTTTAATGACCTGGCTCCATTAAACTATATACAATAGACTCATTCACCCAGTGCGGGCGTTTGGAAACATGTTTACCCTGAAGTTAAATGGGCGGGCCCTGCAATAAATTCCATAAATATAGCTAAGCTCGGGAACCTGGAACAGTTAAGAATATGAGATTTATTGAGTAAGCCTTCCTTGAAGTAATTCCTTGTTATACACTTTACACCAGGAAATTTGTTAAAATATGAAATTGGGTCTGTCATAACATTTGGCGTACTACAAGTAAACACAAAATTGGTAGATTCCGAAAACTAAAATTTTTAGCTATCAAAATTGTCAATCCAGGGTTTTTTACTCCTCTGGGCGCCGAGGGGTAAAATGAGCTGAAATTAGGGGGCTTGGAGAAGGGTTGATATAATTAAAGACGCTCAATTATCTAAAATATTTAAAGTTATTTATTGACCCGAAATCTCGCTACGTGTTAATTGTTAATCTATTTTTTTCTTAACCTTAATATGAGACACGATAAATTGTGAAAAGAATTTGTGCTAAGTCCTACATTTGTTTATATGTAAACGTTTACCATTTTTGCTAACGACGATTTTACAACCGAAATAGTTTGCACTGTAGAGCCAGAGTGCTAATACTGTATTTTGCAAATTATTTTGGGCATTAGCATGGTGTTTAATACTAGGGGGTCCTTAAACCTCAACTCGCAACCTCACCTTATTGGAAAATTTCAGAAATTCCGTTTTTTCAGGTTTTGTATAACTATTGTGTATACTTTAAGAAACACCGTAATGAACTCTTGTCACTGTATTAGTTCATGAAATATCAGAACAGCTAATTTGGTTTTATTTAAGAATGTTTTTGAGTTAAAACACAAACCGACTTTTGGCCTCAGTGGGCCCAGTACAAAGGAGTCTGAGTAGTAAAATGCTGCTTGACGACGCAGGTGGATATTGAAGAAACGATTTACATCGTTTCGAATATGAACTTCAGTTATTGTAGTGTGTATCCTTATCCATTGATGACAATAAAACTCCAAACTATTGCTATTATTTTACAAAACAGCGAATTTTAGTTTTTGTCATTGGAGCAGTTGTGTAATACAAATAATACGGGAACTGGAAGAATCATCCAAAAACATTTTCAGGCAAAAGTTTAACCCACCAAATTTTCAATCAAATTTTTCACCCAAACATGTTCAGCGAGAGAAAGAATTGGGCAAATTATTTTTACCCAAACAAAATTTCATCCAATATTAATTTCAACTAAAATATTATATAAGTTTTATATATATAAGTCTTTTTCAGTCGAAAGTTTGTATTTCTTTTCAAGGTGTACATACAGAGCGACTAGTGTTGTCCAAAACGTGAACTAAAATAAATGCAGTTACATATTAAATGTCAAGCTCCCGGGGCTGGTAGAGATGTGTAACTCAAAACTAAAATAACTGAAAATGCAGATGCTTGCATCTTACCAAAAATCCTCAAGGGTGAAGCCAGAGGCCCCGGAGGGTCCACCAGACGGGGGGTTGCAAACATGGCCGGGAGGATTTTTTTCCGCCAGAATTTCATACGAATTTACGGCGCAGGAGCATTTTAAAATATGAGAATGAAAATGCTGATTTTGGATGCATTTTTGGCCTATTTGGATTAGAAAAATTCAGTATACCGTAGATTTTATGATTCTGTTATGGTTTACCTACTAGTGGCCATGATTTGCCGGGGGTACAAGATCATTGCATGCACACCCTAGCCTTTTTCGGTGGGTGACATCCCCGGCACCCCCTATTCCCTGGGTGAACATATTCTTGTGAACAAGAACCATCATTACCTCGACATGCTCCTGATTTCACCGCTGTTTTTGGGCAGTTAAATGAGGACTGAGATTAATTTCATGATTGGCCTAATTGATAGAACGTTTTAATTTTATGTTTTTGAAGTTTTCACAAAATCATTTTTGACATTATTTTGAACTAGTGTTTTTTACAGTAAGTTCTGTAATCTTTTGGGTACATTAACTATTAATGGTTGTTATTATTGGCTCAATACTTAATATCTTGGCTGAGAAGTTTATAGGCTGAAATATCGTTGGAATCCAAAGATATTTGGAGCTCAAAACTTGGCATCCAAAGTTTGGATGAAACGTTTTTAGCTGCAAAGTTTTTGTGTGAAATTGTTTCGGGTGAAACTTTTGAATGAAAATTTTTCTGGATTATTCCTCCTGCACCCGAAAAAACAGTTGTATTGAGCATTATAATATCCCCAATGGAACCAGTTGCTGGTTGAATGTTGAATATCATCAATCATTTCGCTCGTGATTTTCCAAGTTTCTACGTATTTCCGGAGAAATTGTTAACATTTTTTAACAGCATTCTTTTACTCGTTGTTTTTTAATCTGCTGTTTTTTTGTGCTTCTGCTTATTATTAATTGCACATTCATTAGTATGAGTGGCAATAAATTCTTATAATTGTATGCACAATATTTTACTTGTGTTTAATAAGGAATATGGAATATTACTCAATGAAATTCGCGTTGCCGACGACATTTATTTTTGTAAATGGAATAATGGAATCTACATTTTGCAATATAAACAATAAATTAATTGAATTAAAATCTGAGATCAGAAAATGTGAACCAAAATATCCTGTTGTATGGTGCGCTTGGTCATTCATAATAATAAATATTTCAAACCTCTGTCATTACCAGGATTCATACGTGTTTTTCACCAATACGTAAGTCCGTTCGAGTTTCTGATTGTGTAAGAGTAATATAGGTTGAGGTGTGCAGGTGGTTGAAATCCGTGTTTTAAGACGACGAGGCCTTATATTTTATAGCTACTTACTATAGCATAGAACATTATTTTACGCTTACTGTGACAACCTCTTCTACTTTAATAGAATTAATCTGCGAATGAATAACAAACGTTTGTATCAATCTAAAAGATACATTTGCTTATTGCTAGGTTAGTATTTACAAGCGACAAAAATACAATATCCTATAACCTCAAGAGACTTAATTGAAGATTGAATCCAGCTCCTTAGAAAATAACATCCTTGCCATTCATCACAACCTTCAGGACTTTTCTTCAGGCCGGAATTAAGTAAAAAGATTGAGTTCAACTTATTGTGCACATTTGTTACTTACTATAACAATAAAGACAAGAAAGGTATTATAAGCATGAAAAATAATAGAACAGTAAAATTACAATGATCTCTAGGTTTTCTGCATCTCGCGCATATCCCAATGTAATTTCAATATTCAAATACGCAGAGTTGCTTGGAGCATCTCTCTGCCACCGTTACTCATTTTACCAATTAGGCTATAGATGAATAAAAAGGAGTCATTAATACCGTTTATGTCTTCCATGTCGTCATCACTCATTTTAAGCATGTAGTCAATGCTCCCCAAAAGGAAAGCAAAATTTTTGTGAATTCCACAGGGGTTCATGCCTCTAAATTCTTCCCGTCAAGCTTCATCGCATTCACATTTCCCTCATCATAATTATAATATGGGGATATATATATATATATATACATATACAACATCTGTATGCGATGAAAGCTAAAATTCCAACGTTTAATCCATCTCATGGCGCCAGTAATTATCTGGGTTTTTACAGGCTTCGATGCATTATTAGCTATATAAGCTGCTCCATCTGTAATCCTCCAATCTATTCTTGCTTTCATTTGTATAAAATACTATATCATCTATATTCAATATAAAAAATTAAAATTTGTCCGGGTTTTCTGAACTTAAAAATAGCACCGAGCAAAGGTGATTACAGATACTTCCTCATCACGATACACAAATCATAAATACAAGTATTTATTAACCATTAATATAAGTTAAAAATGCCATTCTGATTAATAATTAAATTTTTTGACCTGATCAATTACCTAGCAAGTCCTAATTGATAATTTTATCATCTATTATTTTCGCCGGACTGGAGTACACACAATAATTTATTAGCCATAACGATAAAACCAGTATCCACATAAATGTCATATATATATAACTTGCAATATTATTTGCTGACCTAACATTATTTGCTGGCAATATTTCATCATGGAAGAACTATGTGCTTACGATACGATGGTGTTTGTATACAAGCATAAGTTTAAAAAAATTCAAGGAATTCTTGGAATGAGTAAAACATATGAGATTATAAGCTTCATGCAGCGGAGCAAAATGTTTTCAACCACACTTATTATTTATGGAGACTCTTACAAAGGTACTACTACCCACATGTAAGTTAGCAATAAGAAAAAATTCCGTTAAAATTGGACTTTTTGCCACAGGATGCTGCTTCCATAGGTCCAAAATCAACTGCCTGTATATTACTATACGAGTGAAGCCGAAAATCCTATACGCTTGCAAGTACACGTAAAGGCAGAAGTAAGAACAGCTTTCTCTCTAATTTGCATAAAAAGTGAAACGAATGTAGCGTCCTTACAGGGTATATATGCAGAAGAGTGGATATCTTGTTGATAAGGTTTATATATTCTTCTTCACTTGTGAAGGACACCTCTCAGGCTCCTCTGGCCTGATCCTTTGGATAACACAAGTTAGTGTGTTAAGTAACGATGATTACACTCAACTCACAAGGTGGTACTTCATTGTGTACAGGACCATATAACCATGCAGGTGAAAATGCATTTTATTCTATTTCACTTCTCTCTCATTTCTCTTTATTATAATACCTGTCCATGTAATTATGCATTCACAAGCATAAGAATTCTTTCAAAACTTGTTTGGCATATGCATACATTCCTGGTGTGCGTTTTTATTTTCCTACATATAAATATACACGGGCAAGCTATACTTGTAGGAAAATTATTTTCTATGACTATAATATCCAATACCCTCGGATCTTATAAAAACACATATTTTCAACAATTTATCCAAGTGTCAAGATCCTTCCATAAGAATATCAACGTTGATACTTATTCCTTATATGTAATGCTACGTAAGTATATAGGTGATTCTCAGGTATGCGTGCAGGCGATGCAATAACAACAAATAAGTACCTAATTGTGCTAATGACTTACATACTTAACAGCGGCAAGCAAGTACATACGAGGTCCTGCATCCTAGATGCAAGAAAGAAATCAATAGTGGAAATGAATGGGCCCTGCGTCTCCTCATACATAGTACTGTGTTCAGAGCTTACACACACCTGTAGCTCATACACTTTGTTGATGTACAGCGTAGTGACCAAAGGGGTATGTTTTAAAAATTGAAAATGTCATGAGCCTGGAGGAGTTTTTGAATACGGATAGAGCAGAATAAGTCTTGCCCTTATGCTTATTCTATGCATAAAAAGATGTTAAAAGAGCCCGGTATACATGTGGAATGCTTCCTTATGCATCCAAGCTAGCTATAACTATAGATTTATAAAAGAAACTCTTTTTCAGAGGTTATGAAAAAGTACCCAAGGAGGAACATATGACCACCTGAACATTGCTATGAGCTATTAAATGTTAATACGCGGGAGAATAAGTACCTGTTGTAGACGGTGGACGTGAAGGCAGCTGACTCTGAAGGAAACAGCAGGTATGCAATAGATTATAAGTTGGTCGACATTTTACATAGTTTCCTAGGAGGAACAAGATGTTTGTAAGTACTTTAATTCAAAAGTCATAGCATAAGTGCTTTAGACTTATGGAAGAGATTTTGGGTTTAACTGAAAAAATCCTGGGTGGATAAGTGCTGAGGTATGCATTTTCCTATAGCCCCCTATACATAGTTTGAGCCGTTTAATTAATGCAGTGGTACATATCTTCTGGCAGGTATCCTTGTTCCTATATACACAGCTTCGTATTTCAAAAGTCATGCATGTATAGGTGGGCATCCTGATCCTATGTGTTTCAGTGTGTGAAGAACTATGCAGGATTCCTTACCTGTTCATTTTATCACTAAAGGGGTCTACTTTTCCCTGTAGATGAGAGAGCGACCAGGCCAAACTTTAGAGTGAAACCAGAACTCCCTGTGCTTCATCATTGTGCATACCTGTATGTGGAAATGAATCTTCCAAAAAAATCCACAGCAAACCCTAGCCTGTATGAAGTCAATTCTGTATAAGTCTGTAGGTTTGTTATTTCTTACCTGCGGATACACACTAAATGACTATATGGCAGTGTATCATTCCAAACTTTTCATTTTCAAAGGCTAAAAAGTTAATACTATATAACTATTTCCAAATAATATGCAGGTGTGCATATGCGTGCTTCAAAGCATTTTAAAGCAACCTGCGATACAGATTTTTAGTGCACTAAATTCTAGTACTGAAACATACATACTCCACATGTATGTATGTAGTGGACTCCATGCATTTGGAGTAGGTATAGTTGTGTAGTACTTTACCAAAAACAGTTTTTCAAACTTATGCACTCAACATTGCTGTACATATAGAACCATGTAATGCTGTGCTTTTCATTTGGAATCTGTTTTATACTGAGTTTATATGTACACATATTTCTTCAGAAAGCAATGTTCACCAGTATTGGGATTACAAAATAAATTTTTCATGGGCTTAGACCATACACTGTTACAATTACAGGTGCAATTAGCGGGATGGTTTCAAATGGTTATTTAATTTGTTTCAAATAACCAACTCTTAGGAACGCTGTTCCATAGCAACGTTCGAAGCAACGTTTTTGTGGTTAAAATTTGCATTTTAACGAATATACATAAAGCTATTGTACACATTTGATTATTAGTTGTCATACTTGTCATTGATCAAATTGAACTGGAGGTGTGATTGGAGGAGGATTCCGGAATTGGAGGAGCATATTGTCCTTCGACGGATAATTACATTACAATGTTGTGTATGCTTGATGATAGAGCGAAGCTTATAAGAAGCAGGAAGTAGTACAGATTAATTATTTATGGTGAATATTATGTGATGCAGTGTTAGAATGCCTGATTTTGAAAGAAACTGGTTGATTTTGGAAACAGTTACTGTACACGTGGGTCGGGTCGACTGAACTGGTTCGACGGAAGAAATAAAATATAAACGAAATTTTCCAAGTCGATGGACCAACGTTCAGAACAAAGCATAATTTGCCTGGAATAATAGGCTGGATTCCAGAATAAAAACTTTGATACTGAAAAGAAATTTTTACGCAGAAATTAAATAAAACTGTTTCGTAAAATTGAGTAATTTTTAACAACTTCAAATCCCTGAAAATTTATTTTAGTTTTTTTTGGAAAAGTTATGTACCTTCTCATGTTATAATAATGCTAGGAATGGTGGAAGATGTTGGGATTACTGTAAAAATTTCAATGACCATTGATATCCGGTTGGTTCTGACTTCTGACGAAGTATTAGCGAATATTCACAGAACAAATCTGTCTCGTTGAAGCAACTTTTTATGGCAATTCCGCAAGAAGCTAGGCTCCCCGTTAATTTAGAGAGTTTGTCTGGGTCAATTGGATTGATTTTTCAAGGTGCGTTATTACTTTGAAATTGGTTATGCTTTAGTACGGTAAAATGTCTAGTGAATAAAAATTTTAACCATTTCATGACTTCCATTAATTCACTTCTAACTGACACTTCTAAACCATATAATTATTACAGCTAACAGCCTGCTCTGACCATTAATAACGCCTACTACCTAAGTACCAAATATAGTACCAAAATAAGTTAATTATTAATTAAAAATTGTTTATTTAATTGTTTTATAAACGAGCAATTTCTAACTACATTCTAGTTTTATTTCTATTTTAGCTATTTCTGGACGAAACCGTTGAACGAAAACTTTCCTGTAGGCCTGCAGGACAATTTCGCCTCCCGCTCACACCACATTTATTAGACTACCTACCTCGTAAAGCAGATGTTAATTTTTAAATAACTAGGCCCATAAAGTTTTCAACGCGAAGGTCTAAGCGCGATATCCTTGCTTGCAAGTGTATTGAACAGTACACCCCCAAATATTTTTTCAGGCGCAAAAAGCGCACCGAGCTACCCTGGCCCACATAGGCTAGTATTCATTTTGATCAAATATCGGCCTATTCATGAAAACTGAAAACAATAGTTTTTCAACCTCCGAAAGAAAGCGTTTAGACTTTTATTCTAAAATGACAAAAATTAAAAAGCAATTCCATCTGAATGTATTTCCACTGTGAATCATCTAATTGTAAGAATGGTGGAGTACTGAGCACTGACAATTTGAGCACTGTATAAACAAATCCTGTTAAAAAATTCTATTTCCCCGGATTCATATACATACTGCTATACTTTCACTCCATATAATCACGTCAAATATATCCAGCCTATACCTATATTATTCTGTTCTCAGAGGGAAAGATCTACATATGTTAATTCCAATATTCCAGACAGCCACAAACATAGCCTACGATCCAATAGTTATACTTGCATGGACTTTGCCATGCACCACAACCGACTTACGAAAGTTTATAAATTTAGGATTTTTAGAAAATAAATTCGAAATTTTTAATATATATATACTCCGGTGGAAAAAATTCGGTGTGTGTGTGTGTGACAAGTTCATTTTGTTTGTACATTGTATTATTGTCCATGCTCTGTGGAAAAAGAAGAAGCTCATTGGGTTTTAAATAATTCAAATCACATTTTCTTATCGTATACATTACATATACTTTACATTCAATCCACAAAAGTGCATTTATTCTTGAAATTGTTTAAGGCTGAGGTTGCAAATCAATTAGATTTTAAAGTAATAAAGGTATCATTGGACTTCCCACTATATACTTCATTTGTGTGAGTAATCATTGAATGTGTAGCCTTTGGACGGCAGTTAAAATCATCAGTGTGGGAAGATGTCATTTTCGCAAGGAATTTAAACACAAGTTCTTGAAAAATCACTAATAACTGCTCAGTTACATGAGAGGGAGCAATAATTTTGAAAAAGTTTTATTCGTACCAAATAATCAACGCTTGCTGGTTGGGCTGTCTGTACTTACTTTTGTTTAAAAAATATGAATTGCACAAAATGTAAAAGTCAGCATTAGCCTTGATTGTGATTGTAATCTGGGGTGTGTGTGTGTGTAGTGTTTAACATTGTGCCAACGAATTAGTCTTCATGAAATTCTTCGAGGATTTTCTCTCATTCATTGGAACATCTTTTTTCAGCCGTCGAAAACATCATTAAAGCAAAGGTGATGCCTATTTTTGTCGAAATAATTTAAACAGGTAATAAATCCTTGTGTTATGATTTGTTTTGTTTTTTAATTTTTGGTTATTCAACTAAATCAAATGTGACTGATTTAATTGTTGATCTCCGCGATTACTTAGTAGAATTTTTGGAGTAGATTTTCTATGAAAAGTTACATTTCCTGGGTATTTACCAACATCAAGTGTCATCCTTTCTATGTAGTATATGTGTATGTATATAAAGCCAGTCTTGTTCTGCAGCCACCTGTTGGTTCTCTTGTATCGGCTTATCCTTATTGTACAATTTTTTTTTAAAATCTGACGAAAAATAATTTGTTTTATTTGTTTAAAAGACCAGTCATCATTGTGATATTGAAATGTCTAACTTTTTGGCCTCAATCTTGAACTTGGCGTCCAGCTTCGGCTGAATTCTTCCAGTAATCCAGTTTGTTAGTCATAATCATATTCAGCTGTGATTTTTTTCGGCAGAAAAAGTGTTTGTTTTCCAAAGATTAGATTTTGTCTTGCACATATATTTGGATAATTTAAATAAAGCATGACATTGTGAAGGATGCGACAAAATGTCAGAATTCTTACGTATTTAATGATTTTTGTCAGAAATGTTTGTTGGATAGTTTTTAGTTCATATAAATTAACTTTGAATTGGGAGCTAAGGTTAGATTGTTCAAAACGTTGTTATCAAATAGGATTGACAGGTCATCGTCATAAGTCTGAAGGTAATGTGGTCGCATCATGTGTTATAAATTATACATGTACTTTAATGGAATTCTGTCCTTGAGGTTGAGGTGATACATTTATTTTACTTCGCAATGATATAAACGTATATTGCTAAAGTGTAATATAAAAAATAAGGTCATTTGGGCTTCAGTGGATTTCTTTGGAAATGTGTTAACTACAGGATTGCTGTAGGATTCTTATGAATTGTATTTTTAAGTAAATGTTGTCTCCTGTGAATATAGTTTAGGTATAACCATTCATGTGATATGTGTAATCTTGCTTGGAAAATTAAATTCGTACATGAATTAGTACAGGGAAGTAAGTAAGTATTGCGGAAGATATTTCCTGGTATTAAATTCTAAGGAAATTGAGGATTTAGCAGAATCACACATGTATTTATACATTTGTGATTCTTCATGTGATCTTAATATGTCAGAAGTTTCCGTGTGATTCCCTATTTATGTAAATGGTTTCTGTTCATGTGAGTCAGTGCTATTTGTTTACATAGGCTCTTGGTGTAAAATATGTAATTTGTGTAGAGTGTGTCATGCCAAAAGGAAGTCTTTTCAAAGATCTGCGGGGTCGTAATGTGTGTTTAATGTGGTCAATCATTTTGTAGATGAGTTAATGTTGGAAAGAGACCAAGATTTCAAGTGGGCATATAAGCACATTGTGGTTAATATGCATTGAGTTTATGATTGGCCATAGGTTGCAAGCCTTGCATATATGTGGTGACAAATGAAGGATATATATTTATATTTATTTGTGTCACCGCATGCGGTAAACTCATCATACAGCCAGTTTGCCATTTGTTGAGAAGTTTCCTCCTCAATTTTCTCTGAAACCTTTGAAGTGTTTTTGATTTTTCAATCATAATTCCACACAATTCATTGTATAACAATTTCCAACAGCTCTGCACTGGAGTTTTCCAGCGTTTTTATGTTTAGGTGCTGGGTATTATTTGTTGTTTTTATTCATTCCTTTATCAAATATTCTTTTGAAAACTTTGTCACACTTTGGGATCAAATCGAAATGTATTTAGCTATACAGTCATACAATACATTATATAGTGTTGACAAAATCAAAGTTTCTTGTGGTATGGTTTATGTAACGCTGCTTGGTAGTACGATTTTTAAAACATTGTACCATTTTAGAATTAGAAATAAATAAGTAAGTCTTTAAAAATTAACATTTAAAATACTTTGAGTACAATAAAACCTTCGGTACTAGTGAATTTGTGCGAGATAGGACCCACCACATTTAAATCGTTTCGAAAGTCTTATATATCAAGTTGCTGCTTTACTTATACAAGAAAGTAGTAATAATTATTGCTCTTGACTTGAGTACATGTACTACATCTGCCTGCAACAATACTTTATGGAATTTCGCACAAGAGTATTCAGCTTGTTTTTTATCGTCACATTTTTCATCGAATACATTTTCGAGTGTGGGTATATATACACCTGCATACAATTAAATGAGCGATGGAAAAAGGAAACCTATGTAAAGTTATGGAGCACGTGGGTATGGGCAGTTATAGAGTCGATTGTGGTTGATTTTAAGACCAAGAAAAGAGTTGAACGACATTTTTATGAGTGTTGCTGTTGTTGAAGCTTGAGCAAAAGAAGCGCCCACGCTTTATTTTTCTCCTTGATACCTGACCTCTTTGCCATTTTTTAACTATATTTACATTGTCGCTTCACTCAAACTCATCTTTCTTCCTACAAACGTCTCCCTGAAAAAACCTCACTGGTTAACACATATATTGCACTAAAGGGCATTAATATCTCATTAACTGTAGGGGCTGTAATAATTATTCCATGTTATTACCGACTTTAGCATTTATTTAAGCTTTCATTGCTAGAAATTCATTTAAAAAAATTAATTAACAAATGTCAAATGTTGTGAAGAACAAAAGTGAGCAATCATCCCCGTATGTAGTTTAGACGAATGTATTTAAACTCATCCTTCAGGTTATGCAGCGCAAAAAGGTTATCTCGGATGACAATTTAATACTATAGTAGAATCGTAGCACCTGTCGTGAAAAGTCCAATTGATAGTGCTTAAACGGCTTTTATTATACGACATAAATTTGCAAAACAGAGGATTAAGATAAGCTAGTTATTAGAAGATAGCTGGCATTGTTGGAAAACATTCTTGGCCATTATTTATACACTCCTGTTGCGAAAGCTAAAAGGGGCAAGTTTACATTAATCAAGTAAATGTTGACGAAGTGAGTTAATTGGGATACAAATCGCTTTTTATCATTAATAAGTTAGTTGTCCAGTTTTTACGTATAGATGATTAATGATTACTTAATGTTAGGTGAAAATCATTCACAAAATAGTAGACATAGAGGCAATGAAATGAAAGTAGGAAGAACAATTTATTGGTTTTAACCTTAGGTGAATGCTATAGATAGCAACATTTTTCCATTTAAGATCATGTAGATATTTTTGTCAGCATAAATTACTTCACCTCGTTTTACTACATTACAGATCTGTGTTTAATAATTGTTCTTTATTTGTAGACTCTGCATTTACAAATAACCGCGGCGGAACAAGGAATGTTTGTGAAAATTCATTCCGTGACCAGAAAATCACTGAGAAGATAAATGTTTTGGTCGAAGGGGAATCCTCGATCGACTAAATAAGCTTCCTAACTGCTAAAACTGCTGTGTGAAAATATTTCTCTGCAGTACTTTCCCCGGGATATGAGCGGCTATGAATGGAGACGAGATATTAAACAGTAAACGTGTCGTTCCACTGAGGACCATTTTGACAAATTTTTTAAATTTGGTCGAAACATACGAGGCAAGAAGAAATGGCGGGCTGGACTCTTACGATTCAGAATTTCAAGTATGTTAGAAAAACAAAAAATCAACCTATAGTGCTCTTTTGGAGATGGGGAATGTGGAAAGCAATAATAATTGTTGCCACCCGCATTCTAATAATATTATTACAGCACAGGGGACAGTGCGATTCTGGTTAATGAATATTTAAAAACAATGTATTACAAAATGATGTATTACAATTATTTTGTAGGAGCTGAAGCAGTTTAGCGAGAATCTAAAAAATGACCCTGACCACGTTTGTAGAGAGGGGGAAAAGAGTGTTAACCGGAAGAAAAATCGTTACAAAGACATCTTACCATGTATAATAAATAATTTGTCGTTTATAGTACTTATTTACTTGGATCCTACCCTGTTTTAACCATAATAATGTAATTGAAATTGATTGGGAACTGATTTAATTTTAGTTGACTATACTCGCGTTATTCTAAGTGAGTATGGCGATGTTCCTGGATGTGATTACATCAATGCCAACTACATCAAAGGTGCGAGTGGTTCCTCCGCTTACATTGCCTCGCAGGGACCTCTACCTCACACCGTCAATGATTTTTGGCGAATGGTGGTCGAATGTGAAGTTCAAGTCATTGTTATGGCTTGTAATGAACAAGAGTCCGGGAAGGTAGGTTTTTATGAGATTTGAATTTGATCTTGAATATGTTTGGAGATTTTGATTTCACACTTATATGCAGCACAAATGTGAAAACTATTGGGTGGAAGACGATGGCGTGGAGCGGGAATTCGGTGAGGTTACTGTGTGGCTCAAGAAGTGTCGGCAAGTGTGTCCAGATTTTCTTGTTCGTACCATGCGAATTAGATTTACAAATTCAAGAGGAGAAAAGGGTATGGACAGAGTTTTAGTCGCGCAATTTTGCAAGTTCATTTTAAATGTTTAAAATGTATGTTTAATATTCTCGTCGTAACACTTGCCAATAATGTTTTCAATTGCAGAAGAGCGTAACGTGTGCCAGTTTCATTACTCAGCATGGCCAGATCACGGGGTTCCGACAAAAGTTCGTCCTTTGTTAGATATGGTCCGTCTTATTCGGGATAGACAAACATCTGAGACTTTACCGGTGTTAGTGCATTGTTCTGCCGGTTGCGGCAGGACAGGAACGATATGTGCTATTGACTATGTCTGGGGATTGCTTCGTCTTGGGGTAACACACATAAATAGACTCACAAATCAAATATCAAAGCGTTCCATGGGTATTTCATGAATTTATGAAAATTTTTACAGCGCCTAACATCAGAGTTCAGCTTGTTCGTCCTAGTGAAAGAAATGCGAAAACAAAGAATAGCCATGGTACAAACCAAAGATCAATATATACTAGTTCATCGCGCCGTAAAAGAATTATTTCAAGAACAGTTGAAAATAATTGACTCCCATCCGTACGCCAATGTCGATGAAAATGGCCTTCCTTTGGATTTGAAGAAGCCTGAAGAGCCCACTTATGAGGCACTCGATTTCTCAAAATCGTTAAACAATTCTTTGCCATTTGTTTCAAAAAAAGACTCAAATCAAAGTGAATCAAACGGTGAAAGTAATGAAATAGTGATAAGCGTAAGTAATACTAATATTGATGCAAATAACAAACTTAATTCCACCCAAAAATCATCGCTTCCGTCTTCTGGAGGAGGGGCAACATCAAATACCGCATCGCTATCTCGCAGGAATGGTTCGTTGGATTCTCCTTCCAAAATTGAAAAGGTGGTGGCACAAGACTCTGCCAAGTCAAAAAGAACTAACGCTGACAGCTCTGTAGTAGATCATCCTGATCGTGAGGTAAATCCTGACAAAGAAAAGAAGGTGGCAGCAGTCAGCGATGGTGATCAATCGAAGTCTTCGAATCTTCGCTCAGCTTTACTACGGAAGCCAAGTATTGTCAAGTTAAAATCATTTTTTGAGAAGAAGCCTGGACAGCTGAGTCGAGCTAAGTCTGATGTTTCATCTCGGTTTTATTCTTTCAATAATTTCTCACCCTTCGCTTCTAGTTCCCAGTCCGCAACTTCAGACAATCAGAAATCTAGTTCCAACGGTAATCAGAACGCGCCAGCAGTTCATCAACCAGTTGAACTAAGCAAGGATAACAAATCTTCCAAGAAGCCTCCTCTTTTTACCAAACCGACTTTACCTGTCAAGAGAAGCAAGTCTCTTAAGGTTCCTTCTGACTCCGCGAAGCTTAGCCAAGTAAATCATATATATAGCAGCAAAGATAAGAAAAAATTGACTGAACAAAATTCAAACAGTGGCTCAGTGAGCTCTTCCAATCCAAGTACCTCCTCTTCTACTTTCTCTTCGAATGTTTCTGAAAATCCCATCAAAGTTTGTGTCAAACAAGTAGAGATCCCCAAATTACAAACAATAGTTTCCAAATCAGTGAAACCCGAAGTTCAGATGGCCACAACTCATGAGTACGATTATGACATCGATGATAGATCGCATTTACGACAGAAACCTATTAATCCTACAATGTTGCAGCGTGAAGGCTTTCCTAAATCTTCCGAGTCTTCTTCCGGTGGAAAATCTAAAGTATCCGACAGTTTTAAGCCTTCTTTGATAATCAAACCGTTACCCCCGTCAAGAGTCCATATTCCGAGAGAAAATCACAATTATGCTAACGTTACATATGAGAATGGCCAAAAACGTACGATTCCAAAGGAGATGGAGGATTTGCACAGCGTTAAATCAAGTATGATGTCTCCTCCTAAATACGGAAAAATAAAGAAATGTGATACAGTGAATCCTCGCTTACTGGCAGCCTCATTTGGTTTCACTCCCAAACATGAAAGGACCTCTTTGACTCGTAGTCAGAGCCACGTCTGGCAGCCGGATAAGATTGTTGTGCCTCTACGAATATTTTCTGACGAGAACATCCACAAGTCGACTCAGTCTGATGCGTCTAAGGAATCAGCGTCTGAAATAAATCCAGCTAACTCAATCAGTTCAGATAAAATTAGTAACAGCAACCCCGTGAAAAAGTCTCCAGAAGTAATTGACAGCAAAATATTCATACAAGCTATTCATCCAGATATTAGTGTGAAACCAGCTACAACCGAAGACTATCACTGCAAAAACGAGAACGGATTAAATTCTTCCAACGAAAACATCATACAAGCACATAACAAGCCAGTAGTTAGACGAAGGGTCCCAAAAACAAATCCATACGCAAACTACCCGTCCTGCATCACCGGTAACAACAGCAACTTCCCTTACAAAATTCATGCAAAATCTTCGTTGACTGAAGACAATGCTTCTCATTGCACTCGTGGAGAACCGATCCGATCAGCTAAAGATATTCCAAATTTAAAAACTAGTAATAATGGTGGTAGTGCCGGCAACTCTTCTGATAGTTCCAGCAACACTGGAACTCCAAGAAATTCCCTTCCTAGCACCCCAACACAGTCGGTAGATGTGCTCTACCCGCAACTTTACCGCACTGGTGCATCTGTCCCTAGCAAGGCTTCCCATATCCCTCGTACAAACGGACTGACACTCAACCAGCCAAAATCTATTCTAAAAGAGTCTTTTCTAACTCAGAATGAGTCGGAGGACAAACAAGATTCGTCAAGAACTTTTCCTCCCCACCCTAACAATCCTAACCAGATTCCAAAAATTAATACTATACGAATTGCTGTAGGTGTACGGGAAAGGCGTAACAGTTTCCGGCAAGCTGTATGGAAAGAGGCGCAACCCTCGTCCCAAGTCTTAGACACAACTAATCACACCGCAGAAACTAACCGGAATCCTCTAAAAAGTAGCTATAACTCTAACCCTTTTGGTTTACCGTCAAACTCAGCCCCTGCACACGTTTCGGAGAATCAGAAGGTCCACCGCAATTATGAACCCATTTGGCCCGACCACGGAAATAATCACCACATTAATTATTACCCCTCGAATCCTCCGTTGCAATCGCAATTACCAGAAAATAAATCCAAAGTAGACTGGAGGCCCCCTGTGAGTACCAAACCGACTCCTGCAAGCAGTAGCCCTTATGCAGCGAAAGGCGTGGATCAACTAGATTCAAGTCATATACCAAACAATAAATCACATTATGAAGACCCAGCCTTTAAACATAAGGTTGATGAGATTCAAGTTATGCTGGCAGAGCTTGGAAAATCTTCCGATGGAACTGCAGCAAACGCGCCGTCTGCTCTAAAGCAACAAAGATCCCTTCGTGCTCTTTCAAGGTCACAATATCAGCAAGGATTCTCTTGTTTCACTTTTAAAAAGCCATCTTCATTTGAGTCTGTGGTGGATCAGGTAAGACTTGAGGATGACCAGCAAGATCTTCTGAACAGTTCCAGTAGGAAATGCCAAATCCTCGAAGATGACAACACCAAGGGCAAATGTAACGCCGAAAAGAGAAATGCCTCATTTTCACCTCATGGGGGTCGACATGTCAACGATTACGTAACTTTACAGCAATGCAGAACAGTAGATAATGTCTCAGCTCCTAGTTATCCCTCATTAAACAATCCTTTTAAATCCCCATCCCAGGAATTCGAGAATAGAATAAATGGAAATTCGAGCCCAGACGTACCGGTACCACCACCTCGAACCAAAAAGCATTACAGCCCAAGTAGAGATATTGGCGATTTTTCTAGCAATGCTGTGAATCTTGATGAGGATTCTCGCCAAGGTTTCCCACCCCCCTGGTCGACAAACAAAGCAAAAAGTTGTACAGTTCAGAGTGAGATACCGGGTGGAACTAATCAAAACAAAAATAGCACCCTACAAACCAGCAATCATGAGATTAATGATAACTTCGAAACCAGTTCACAAGAAGAGAGAAATGCCAACACATCCCCCAAAGCAATTATTAAAGCACTAGGTTTATTTCAAGCGAAAGCAGCGAATGTCCGTTCTAGATTTACTAATTGGGCCGAGGCCAAAGATAAAAACGGAAGGCGTGTTTACGAAAACGGTAACAGGCCTGGTTTAGAAAATGAAGTATCTGCAGGTAGTAGTGGTAAGTACCCTAAAAAATTATTAAAGGACATTACAAACGGAGTAAAAAATATTTTAAATTTATTGTACTCAAAATTTTTTAGGATTTCAAGCCAGTCCAAGCTCGACGTTACAATCATCTACTAATCAAGCACCAGTGGGTTCTTTAGTACGTTCCAAACATCAGTATTTATGAAGTTTTAGACTAAATTGTAAAAAATTAATAATACCGTATTGTAACGTTAGACGTGCTTAGAACGTTGCTATTTTTCGCACCAGGATAGCTAACTCATGTTGTTTTGTCATACTAATCAATAACATTTAGTTTATTTCGAAGAGCCTGCAGTATATATTTGGACTGCGTCGCAATTATAGCATTTAAAGGAAACAACAGATTTTATCTCACTTATTGTGCTACACAAATATTTCTAATAATATGACATACTGCAGAGATAGTGTAGTATTTGTATTTACTACCATCTATCAATAATGTTTGTTTCTGTTACTATATTTTTTGTATCTTTTTTTGTTGTAGATATAGAATAGCTTCTACGGAGTCCATCATTTAGTAATATTATATACTTCGTGTGCCTTAGTTTTTCTACCATCCAATATTAATAATTATTATCAATAATAAATTTTCGAAATAAACAGAACAGACGCTAACTATGTAATATGATATAGCCAGCTAGTTCCGATTTTCCTGTGTTTTATACATTATCGTAGTACTATTCGATGTCAATTTGTGTGTGGGGCAACGAATTCATTGTCATTGGTTTCATGAAGGGTCCGTTCTTGGACCAGTTATGATATCTTCTTGTGATAAAGAAGCATCAGTAATGAACATTAATAGTTATTTATGGTTTGCTTATGTGAATGTAGTGATTACACATTTGCATTCGTCTAAGAGATTTTCGAAAACCGTGGTACTGTTTCACTCGCTGCTGGGAATTCTTTGGAAGAAGTCCAACTAAATTTATAATTATTACGATCTAACTTGCCTACAGAATCGCTTGAAGGCGAACATAGATTAGTACGTGTACGACAACCGTGTCTTCATAGCAATCGGTACCTTCTTACAATTCGTAGCTTATCTTGTCGTTAAACCTTAACTAAATTTTGACTCAGTTAGTTTGTTGGTTAAGTGCGGGCTTGGAAGTCACAATTTTTTTAAAAATCGTTAAAAAATGCATTTTTCTCCCGTCACTAATACGTGTATATCAAAGTTAATGTGTTCTGAGGTTAATTTTCTAATTGAAATGTTCAAATGTGGTGTAATTTTTTATGGAATTAAGGAATCGTTTTTTAATTATGTACTTAGAAAAAGCTTTTGAAACAGTCTGACAACATGCAAATACATATGAACACCATCGCATTTTTACTAAATAGGTGCTCCTAAGATCAAGATCCAGAAAAATTCTCGTCTGATTTCATTTGAGTGAAATTATTACAAAACCGTCACTTCTATTCAAGTTCTGTCCAACTGCAGCTTTAGCCTTCCAGGTCATCTATAGGTACTATATAGATGCTGATGCTTCGATGCTTTGACTAATTAAACCTAATAATAATTATCTCTAATAGTAGCTACAATGTGGTAGCTGTAAACAAAACCAATAAGCTAGTGAAGTTATGGTGACAATCGAATTGCGGAAATTCATAGCTAAGCTACACAATTTAATTTACTAAGAACGAACGGTGATATTTGAGAGGCGGCGGTGTCTGAAGTAAGAGTGTCGTCAGAACTTTATGCACGTAAAATTGTGCCTTCGACTGCCAGCAATGACAAGAATTATACAAAGTAGGTATTTTATAATAAAAACCCATTCCGTACCTTTTAGTAACTTCCGTCAAATAAATTTAGTCTGCGTCGGTTAAGGGTGAAATAAAATTGAACAATATTCAATATATAAGGTCTATAAAAATTGTGAAAATTTTGAATAATTATTGTCCGTTTATAGAAAATATCTACAGTAAAATATTTCGAGTATTCACGTGTTAAACATTATCAGATAATAAGTTAGAAAATGCAAAATTCTTCCTCGGAATTTAAGAATTGTGAGCTAATTAGAATTTATTTTAGCTTATTTTGCAATGATTGTGGATAGTTATTATATAGAAATAGGCTATGGCTCCGCAATAAAAATGACAGCGTGCTTTAATGCTGAATTTTGTACTGAGATTGAGATTGCCACAATCATATCATGATGAGTGACTGTAGTATGATTAGTATATTTGTGTACAGTTTGTAACATAATGTGTATAAGGGACAAAAACGTTTTACAAAACTTCTAATACTGTCTGTATGCGTAAAAATTGTGCAAATTTCTTTCGCTTGTTAATATATGCAAGTAGTGGAAGGTGAAGAAATTTTCCAGACTTGCATAGTGAAGGGGTCCGATTCTTCATAACCACAACCAATAAGTACTGACATTATATTTTTATTTATGCTAATCATGTAACAATAATATTTAAAATAATAATAAAATCCACGTTCAATGCTGTGTTTTTGCTGATGTTTTCTGTCAAATCATTGTTGCATGAATGTATGTATGTTGTATAGCAGCATCATCATGCTGCTGCTATACCGCATGCAGTGTACGTTTTTTCGTCAGTCCGTCCGTACAGCGCAGTGCTAAGATATTATTTAAACATCTCTTCTGCCGCAATACCAGGGAGGTAATTTACACAGGGCACAAAAATGGCTTGAAAAATAAATAAGAACAATAAGTCAATTAGAAGCTAAAAATGAACACCTCAATAATTTAAGAAAATTTATTACGTATCTGGTACAATGTTAATTGTTGCTCACTACAAACTGGGTACACCA
The DNA here is from genome assembly GCA_034693705.1 of Spatulosminthurus flaviceps. Lineage (NCBI taxonomy): Eukaryota > Metazoa > Arthropoda > Collembola > Symphypleona > Sminthuridae > Spatulosminthurus > Spatulosminthurus flaviceps. Next base: position 20,775 of record JAQFXU010000063.1, on the reverse strand, counting down.
ATAATTCCAGGGGTTGAATTAAATTTAATCTATAGTATCTGTACTAATAATAAATGTCACGCGTTTACACAAACATTGTCTTCGACGCGATCGACAAAACAAATGTAGAAACAGTTTCGACTCTATATCTTTAATTAACTCTTCCAGCTAGATAGCTCACATCTGCTTAATCATTTAGCCTGGTAAGATTGTAGTTTCAACAGGTAAATGAAGCATCAAGTATTAGTCTTTGCATGCTTCAAGAAACAAAATGTGCAAATAAACAAGTATTTTTCGCTACGTCCTTCTCCTTGCGTTCTCCTACATTGAGTACCGATCGACCTACTCAATAGTAATAAAGCGGTATTCTGCACAACATTATTTTTAGAAAATAACAACTTCCCCTGACGGTTTCATATATTCGTCCGACACTGAAACTGACTTGAAATATATTTACTCCTCAGAAGCCATTTGTATATTTCTATATCAATTATACTCGGCATTTAAACTTCAAAGTACAGCTAGCTTGGCAGCTAGAAATATCCTTCCCATCATTCCAGGTACATACCTATTTTTCAATTCCGATGCGATTCAATCGTTACGTTGTTTCAAGTATAAAAATAATTATACCTACACAATACATAATCTAAGCTTGTTTACTAAAGAGGAGTTCAAAAATTTGCGGAATGAACTGCATCAGCTTAAAAGCTATTGATACACCTTCTAATGATAATTACTTAATTACTATTAAACTTTTAAGTATAGAACTAATAATCATTATAAATTAAATAAGCACAACACGCAACGCACGATTATTATTTACACATGATGATTAACATACATGGAGAAACTTTCAATTTTGCCGTGTCAAAAACAATACGGCATGGCATGGTCTGAAAGAATAAATACTACCCGCAAAATCATTTACAAAAATTGTACCTACCATTGATCGTGAAATGAAATACTGTGTTAAATATAATAAATTAGTGAACGTATGGATAATAAATTTAAAACAATCGTTTACACACAACAATAATTACAGCAATCATACAAAACAACGATTGAAAATATCTTGGGCGACAATAAACGCGCATAAATATTTAACTTACAGAAAATACTAATGATCTAATTAGGCGTCGGTAACTGTCGGGGTTTCGGTTTCTAACTATTGCATAATAACTGCGGAAAATGTATTCAAACTGTGGTGTACCTTACACCTTACTTAGCCCCATCATTTATTAAAACACGAATAATTAATACTCACTAATATATAGATTATGAATCAAACATAACAGGTACAAGATTTTAAAAAACCGAAACTTTCATTCTCTCGTACGAACAATAAATTACAGATCATGTACATGCATCAAACGTAATCAAGATTTAAGGTTACACATAACATTATTAAGTACCTGCTGAATTCGAATTAGCAAACATATTTACACAAGCTAGAATCATTGGGGCAAGCCGGTATGCACACAGTACACACTCACTTAATTACTACATCTGTCATTCGCAAATAATAATTGCGAAATTACAAAAGTTGATTCGAGAGAAATTCCCGGCACTCGATACTCGATTAAACACGGATTTCGAAAACTTTCGAAAATTGCGCCAGCTATTTTGTTTCCAGACAACTAATAACCAAGCAAATTATTTATATTTCAAATGTTTGCCTTCACGGATTCCTAGATATACATGCATACAAACTTAAAAACAACTTTAGCTAATGAAGCACTATGTGCATACTTAAATAGAACAAAACACGGGAACCATCTTACGATTCCTCCAACACCACCAATAAATACAACACAGCAAATAAAAATTGAGACGTATTAACAGCACCTTCGCAACATATCCCCTGTGTTTCGGTGCGTAAAAGAGTACCCAGCAGAACACAATTCCTTCAGTTAATTATGTCTAACGAAAAGCGCACACACTTGATATTTAATAAAGCTAATTCTATATAAATTCACGATGCTAGATGTACGAATCATATTAAGAACACAATTAAAATCATCAGGCGGCTTAGGTGTACTAACACGAAAACGTTTTCAAGTTTGAATTATCTATAGCTGCCTATCACTGGATAACGTAACAAATTAATTCTTCGATAACTTTACGTAATAAGTACAATGCGCTTCATTATTATTACGAGGGTAATACAAAATATATAAAAAGGACAAAAAATACATAACCACTACAGAACTGAATGAATCTTCAGCCTTCACTGCCATAGTTTTCTCGAAGTCTTGCTTATTACCGTCAAAATCAAGGAATTCAATTTGGAGGATCAACTTCTATGGGTGGTAAAGTGTCAATATGAGTTTCAATTTCATCTGCAAGTAAATTCGGTTAGTTTTAGAAAACTGTAATTAACAGAAATTAAAATGGTGGAACTTGGAAGAGTCATAGAAGTAGATACTTTCAGCAGGCGAAAGTGGAATGCATTTACACTAACATCTAACATCTGCCTTACCGGAAACTACAGCATTCTCTCCATCCTTTGGTTGAAAATTTAATGAAACTTCCTTCCGACGTTGAGTATGCAAACTGTGCTTTCGCTCTTTCTTGTCACAATGTAAGCTCGAGTCAAATTTAATCAAACGAAGGAAACTTTTCGTTCGTAGACCTTTCATGCCATTGAAAAGATCCGTATCGAAATCTTTGTTTAAATCAGATAATATCTTATACATACACTTTTTTTTAAAGTTTTTCTGTTGCTGCATATCAATTAAGCGCGACTTCCGCTTATTATTTCCTTGAATAGTATTGGCGAATGCGGCCAAGGCTTTGGCTGTAGTTTGTAAAGCTCTAACAGCCTCGCCACTTCCTTCTGCAATTATTGAGTCAAAAAATAAATTTATTCAGTGCCTGTAGCTTTTAAACGAATGAGCACGTGTTTCATTCTTCCCTGATTCATAAAAGTTCAAAACAGCTAGAATAAATCCATTTACATACATACTTCAATAAATATTTAATCGACGTAGGTTACTAACTACCTGCAATTTTGTTGGCAATGGCTTCACTTGTCGAAGGATCCGGCACTATGATGTAGGGAACACTGGGGAGTTTAGGTTTAGCCGTCTTCAATTTTTTCTTGGACTTGTTTTTCTTTGATGCTTCCTGCAAGGCCCGCTTGCTTTCGTAAGGAACAATTGTGGGAAACACAGGTAGCTTGAATTTTTTCCAAACCCTTTTCTGCTTTAGCACAGAGGTCGTCTTTTCCTTTCTTTCATCCGCTGTACCTTTTTCAGACTTCTTCACATTTTCCTTGATAAATAAATCAAATTAGCGGAACACATTTATTATCAATGCCCAAAAACAGTTTAGAGCTTACCCCGTTCAAATCACACTTGTTTTCGTCCGACCGCTTCCGTGAGTGAATAACCATAAATCCCCTCTCAATACTTTCCCCACCAGCTAGTAGAGTCAAATAGTCCCCCGGAATATTCTCACATTGCTTCAGTTTTTCTTTTGCTAACTGAAGTTTTTTCCTATTCAAGATTTCCAGCTTATTCGGAGCCAGCCCAATTCCGGTACTGCTTAATCCACCGTTATATTCTCCAGGATCAACATCAATATCTGTATGAGTTACCAAAACCGAACTCCCTGTCCCACCAGAAAAAGGGCTGTAATGAGTTCCGGTGGAGCTGGAACCCCACTGCCTCCCTAGATTCGAGTTCATGTCCATGGTGGGCGCCAAGGAGGGCGGTATTCCTGATGCTGAGGCGGGTAACCGGGAGACCGAAGGAAATGGCTGCTGGTGAAAAGAGGGCGTTGTATTGCTGGAAGGGGAGTCAAGATTCGAGGCTTCCAAGTAGGTACCGTTAGCGGAAGGTGTTGGAGTCTCAGAAAAAAGGTCGTCAATGATGGAGAATAAGGGAGGCTCAGTAGGGAAAAGAGAGGAACTGGCAGCTTGATACAGGGGAGCTGGTGGGTACACCGCTGGAGAAGGTGCAGGATATGCTGACGTTGGATAAACGGATGATGTTGGAAATACCGATGGAGTCTTTGGATACACGGAGGCGACTGGGTACCGAGCTAAAGGTGCTGACTGGTAGAGCGTTGAATTTGAAGAGTACGAAGTAAAGGTTGGCGAAAAATTTGATGCTTGAAATCCAACAGCTGCTTGATAAACAGCTTCTTTCTGGTAATCCGTCACATCCCCGTGGAAAGAATCCGCTTGAAAATCAGTTGCTGAGGGAGCAAAATTGTTAGAGTACGTAGATGAGGACAACGAATAGTTTTGAGATACTGCAGGAGTAAATACAGAAGACGTTATAGCGTGCACGGGATTTCGAAGCGCAAAACTTGCTCCATATCCAGCCGTAGGAGAGGAGTAAACAGAGGAACCAGACGCGGGATACAAGTGTTGGGAAACCGATGACGGAAGTCCAATTAAAGAGGCATGATCAACGTTTCCTGTAGGCAGCAGTCCCAACGGTGTTGAAAATCCATGCGATGCATCACAGATACCCGAAGCAGAGTTCATAGCTGCAGCAGAGGCTGCCATCTCCAAAGCTGCAGATAGCGGATCTTGAATTTCAGCTTCTTCGTGTTGGTAAGAATCTTGAAGTGAAGCTTCACCTCGAACTTCAGTGGATTTACCTATATTTGGCGACATGTAAGTCTCGGACTGCACTTCCATTGGAATTTCTACATTGTAAATATAATCTGGGGTTTTTGTCCCAGGGGACTGAATAGTTAACGAGCCGGCATTGAGCTGCTCTGAAGTATTCATAGCCGGACTAGGAGCTGAGGTTTTGGCAACGCCACACCCAGATTTAGAAAAACCTGGCATTTTGCTACCTACGGGGGCTGGTCCAAGTTCATCCCCATCAAACGAGCCTTTAGCATCTCTACTGATTGTAGGAGACCTAACAATTTCGGAGCTATTTTTAATACTGGGAGACTCTATCAGACTCCGATTAACCGCTGACTTTTCCGTTAGGATCTCAACTTTCGGGATAAACACTGAAGATGAGCTTGACTGCATGGTCTGGCCGGAATACGATTGAACCTTGGCTTGAGCTGATAAATTGCTAGCGTTTCCAAAACCACTAGCAGGACCAGGTGATGACCCAGAACGGCTGGTTGAATTAGGGCTGGGCAAACTCAAGGAAGACAAAGGACTTGGAATACTCATAGTATACGTACTATTAGATTTGACCTTTGTTGATTGCTTGGAAGTTCCCGGAGAGTTTGCCTGCTTTGAAAACATACACAGTGTTACCATTTGCTGAACGTTTTAAATATTTGAATAATTAAAATAGATTTACTACTTACCATAGCTGGGGATGGAGAACTGACAGCAAAACCTTCACTCTGTTGTTGCTCAAATGCAACTTTAGCAGCTTTCTCTGCATCTCTAGCCTTCTTGTGTTCAGCAAGCAGCTGATCAAAATTTTGACTTCGTCCAGGTACAGCTCTCCGCAGAGCCATAGAATGAGTTTTGCATGTTAGGGACCTTGTACACGGAATACCAGATTCGCCACTACTTACACCGCAATGGACATCTGGGTCGAACTGTCGATCTTTAAGTGGAAGGATTTTCCTAGGTTCGTCCTTCGATTTCTTCTTTTTCTTCTTCTTGGGTGGAGGTGATAATTCTTCGTTTTTAATTTCAACCATGACAGGAGATTCGACAACTGCAGGATTAACGGGAGATTTGTATGCAGCGGCAACATTTCCACTATTTCGGTGGCTGGACTGGGATGAACTCTGCGGTGTGCCACTGGCAAGCTGGTTGCTGCTGGGTTGACTTGAGCTACTATGATGCGAAATGGGTGCGGGACTCCCACACGAAGTGCTGGGAGGAGTAGATCGGGGGGAAGTTTGGGGATTGTCCGGAAGAGACTGCTTGGGTGATGACGGAGGTAGTTTTGATTTATGCTTGGAACTATGAGATGATGTTGCGTGACTACTGTTACTGCGTGAGCTATTTACTGATGCGACACTGGTTGTAATCGAAGCTGATGGAACATGAGACTTGGATTTTAAGGGAATTTTAAAGTTCTGAAGAGTCGATCCCGACGCACTAGACAGAACATTTTTATTTGAATTACTGCTCTTATGTGTAGAATGAGAGTCTCCAGACATCAGCGTGACGCCCTCGCTTGCTGATGCGTGTTTATCGAAATCGTTGGAACTCGATTTGTGACTGTGTGAGTGACCATGGCTGTGGGAGTGACTGTGACTATGTCCGCCACTATGACCGTGGCTAGCGTGACCAAGGCCATGAGAATGAGAACCGCTGGATTTACTCTTCTTTTCGTACGAAGCATCTGAGTAAAATTTCATCTGCTCATATTCCCCTTCCAGAGCAACCTTACTTGCTTTCTGCACAGCAGTAGCAATCATGTGAATAGGTTTGTTTCCATAATTTGATCCGTTGGAGTAACTCTTGTTCGATTGGAGCAAGCTCTCCACTGATTCGTTTTGACCCGTATCCTCGCTAGGGATGGATAATGTATAGGATGCAGCAGGACTTCTGTTCTTTGACTTAGAGCTTAAGTTAGTAGATTTGCTGGAAGAAATTGGAGGGGCTGCTGAGGGCGGGGGCATCATCTTTGCCTTCGCTTTAGTTATTAGAGCAGGCTTCTTGAGTTGCTTCGATGACTTAGAATCTATTTTAGCCAAGCTGGATTTGCTACTCTGATGTATTTTCGGTGAGCTGCTCCTGTTACTTTGTTTGGAATGTGAATAGGACGAATGATGAACCCCATCGACCAGCTTCGACGAATCTTGATGATGATGCTTATGATGATCAGATTTTGAAGAGCTACGATGGGGTATAACGATCTTCTTCGAACATGCACAGACGAAGTCTCCTGAAGAGTTTGCTGCACACAAAACTCCAAGATAACGTCCAGCTCTGACATGTTTATTCTGACACTATCCAACTAAAACTAGCCTGGGAATCAAAAGTAGCAATAACTCACCTTCCCAATGAAAATTATGCAACCACTGCGTTTTGTATCTTCTACTGCATCCAGGACACTGAGAAATTGACAGAATGTCATTTTCGGGATGTGAACCAAATAGAAACATCTCTGTCACAAAAAATATTACATATTAACGAGCCTGCACATCTTCTTCCACAAAAGACTCATTATGACTAAACTCCAGGAAAACCTATTCCCACTGAAGTTGCACGCAAAATTCGACAATTCTTTATATTTTCCCATTATATTTACCCCACATATTTTTCTGGGAGTCCTTCATGGTTTGACTACTAGTTTGTGCAGAAAACAGAAATACGTTAACTTTCTAAGTACATGCTGATAGGAAATTACTGATCACAAATCGCAAATAATAGCATTACTTAGTTCATTTCGTGATATGTATATAAATCAAACGAGGCTAACTTCGTAAATTTACACCCATCAACAGTAACGAAGCCCGAGTTCAAGATTTCTTATCAGATCCTTCACAGGACTGATACACTGACATCAAAATAATAAATAACATACAAGCCATCCATAATGTTTGATGAAATGAAGTTCTTACTGTTGTAAATAAAACTTACTTTAGACCTCCCTTAACAAAAATTGCTACAAAACAAATCAAAATTTGCTTCAGACCTGATCCATCAATATATATACTACCGAAACACAGACACAGGAATCGCAAAGTGTAATCAAATATTTGAAGACTTCAACATATTAATTGCACAGACAGACCTGGCACTACTCAAACATATAAAATAAAATAGCGTTGCTCATTTCAATTTCTTATCTTTACAAGATCTGTATACATTTATTTAGCCAGAGTGAGAACAAATAGTTACCCTCAAATGGGAGACGACTCTTTTGCTCCAAATGTTGGGACTTAATGCGGCGATTCATTTTCCGAAATCTTTCCCGACGGTTGACCGCTTCTGCAAGTTCAATATTAAGAAACATTGTAGGATGACAGGCTCAATAAACACCATCTTCATAGTCATATCGCAACATTTTTATTCCTGAGAAATCAAATACCCTCAACCATTTCAACTTTGTACTTATTTTCACACCTAATTGAAACAAAGCAGTACTATATAGATGTTATCATTTTGTGACAAAATGAGAGTTCATTCACATAACTGATGAATTCCTATTCAACCAAACTTTAACATTCTTTCTCGTAATTTCATATTCAAAAATCAAGGCATTTAAAACATCATTAAGTTTCAATTTGGGTTCATTCTTTTTGTCTATAAATATCCTTTTAGCCATCATTGCTGATTAAAGATGGTCGAGAGGAAAGAGATATTATACAAGGTCTTTCTTTCACGCCTGCACCGTTTAGTTTATTCGTCTTGTTTGTGTTGCTCTCGTCATCGTGCATCTATTAATATGATTTACCAGGGAACAAATCCAAAGGTTAGATGTTGGGATTATATATATTTTGTAAAAAAAAATTATTACCGGAATCCGTCATCCCCTCAGGAAGATTCCAGTTTCCCCATGCAGTTCCCTTGGATACCTTCATCCTCGGTTTGGAGTACGGGTCGAAAAAGTCAGCCATGACCTGATTTCTGCGGACGAGCCTTAGGAATTTCAACCTATAAAATTCTTATTCCAATTTACACTCTTGTTTTATGAGCTTTGATTGAACTAATAACTTGCTGATTTTCTGTTTCTTCCTTGCGCTGTGGTCGAGAGGAGTAGTAGAGTTGAGCCTTCAAGCACTGTGCAATAGCAACACTACACATTACGTCGAATCTCCTCCGAGCGCTATGGCACAAATTGCTTGAAAAGCCACTTCAAGATCCGACGCCACCTTTTGCAAAGCTCCTCAAAAAGAATGCTTTTTCATTGTCTTAGTAACGCTTCAGCCTGAAACACTCCTTGGGATTCCCTTCTCAACTTTCACCTCCCTATTCTTTTTGAATCATTTTTAAATGTGACTTCATTAATTACAACCCGCATTTTCAGTTACATGAGTATGAAAGCCTCCATTATTTTTTAAAAATAATATCTCGTTCTTTTCAGATTTCAAAATAATGATCCCTCGTAACGCATTTAAGTGCATGGACTTAACACTTACCTGCTCTGAAATCAGAATTTCCAGAATTATCGACATCCCAATGACAAAAATTCCAGAATACTGTTATACATCAGTAAATTTAGTTACCCATAACTCATATGGACTCTCAAATATGAAAAGATGGGACTTCATAGGACTTAGATACTGGTACTTTGCTCCACTCCCTCAAAGCAGTTTAGGTTGCTTTTTTATAAACGTGTTTTACAATAACCGCACTGCTACAAAAAGCAATTTTGTTCTAATGTATTTTGACGATAATGAGTGAAAAGTGGAGGTGCCCTTTCGATGAAATGCTTTTTAAATTAAGGTTTGCCTTATTTATACCAAAAACTTGTGAAAATGCTACAAATAGTAGATACCCGATTTATCGTATAGTTCTGAAGTGAACGTCCTTTTAAGTCAGGCTAGCAATAACGATAGCACCCAAAAGCCATAATATTATATTCCAGTCACCCACCCGGGAAAATCTAGTCGACCAGCAATAGCTCTGTAAATAGTCAACTTTTTGGACTGAAACCTGAAGCTGAAACTATAGCTAAGTCTGCTACGGGGAGAATTACCACACAATTGCATTTAAGCTGCTCCCTCTATTTCTATTCACTGTGTTTCTAATACAATGTAGCACGTTGGCATTGTTCGTAGATAGAGTTAATTTCATTAGCGAAGTTAAACCTGCATTTTATGCATTTGTTTTTAATGTTCATCAATCAGTTTGTTTGGGTGACCAAAAGAATATTAATAGGGTAGTTTTAATTATTTAAGTCTGCCAAATTTTCCAGTCTGGTGAAAACGAATCGTTTCAGTTCTTATATTCTTCCACGCTGTTGCTGCAACTATGCCACGATTACAAGCTTAAGAAATTCCGTTGTTTTTCATTTTGAGGTTTCTTCTGTTGGACAAAATTAGTGTAGTTTGTGAAGTTAAAAGTGACTTTTACTAAAACCTATCTATGCATGTCAACATGTTTTTGTTGTTAGTAGCGCCGTTTCTTGTTTTCTGCTTGTTGGTTCTGGGGATCCGATTGTGGAAGTTTCCTCCTTTAGGGGATTCCAAAATTTCAACTGTTGGAAACTCAAATCCGGAGGAAAAGGTAACATGACCCTATGTATATTTCCATGTATGAATTTTTGTACTTGTACTATGCTAAGAATAATTCCGACGTTGAGTATTTAACACACAGAACCATGCTTTCATGCTGTTTTTAGCGCTGGAAGAGAAGGAGCGTTTTTTATAAAATACGAAGCCCCAACTCGGAGAAACTGAATAGTTTGTTGACGACAGAAGAGCATGAAATCCGAAAGAAGGCTGAAGATGTGCAAAAGCTTTGTAAGAAAGGTGTTCGGGAGAATTGTCACGGAATGAATGAACACGGAGAGGATAGCTTATCCTTTCTGAAGGATTCTCCAGGATCGACAGCATCAAAGAACATTAAAGTTTCTTTGAACAATTTTAGTAACACTGTTCGTAAGTTAAAGCCCAATTTTATAGTGGTTCTGATTTTATTTTTTGCGTAAAGCAATGAGAATCTTGCGTTGAATTTTGATGCACTCACGAAATGTTACATATTGGTTATTCGCAGGTGGTCTGGAAATTCGGCTTGTACAACATAGCTCTGGTCGTGTTATTGTAGTGTATAAGAAAAAATGACAGTTGTTGTAAAACAAGTAAAGCTGTCATTGGAAGATCCTGCGTCATTCAGTTGGCCAGGAATGCGTCTCCTATGAGTTTCAAATGTTCGGTTACTTCGTATTTGAATTCAGTCTAGTACTATATACTTCATGTTGCCTAAGCCAATAGGGTATAGAACCCATAAATTATTTACTTGATCAAGCTTTTGGCATAAAACTTCTGTTACTTCATTTAAAATACCCCTCCCCCTGGACTCCCCCAAAAAGAAAACTACTGTGGAAATGCCATTTATTATTCAGCGGCAAACTGACAAATGAAGCTATCTCGCATTTGTTTCGGGAAAGAGGTTTCAACCGTTTCAAGCAAAGATATTACTTTGAGTATCTGCTGCTTTGATTCTGATGGTAAAACCGAGGTCACAAGTCACAATGACCACGGATTTTTGATGGCGGAGGAAATATATATTTTCTCCAATAGGAACACTGTATTTTGTTTCGTATTTTGAAACTTCATATTGAGTATTTTTCATACCTAAGAAGATCCTGCATGTACCTTGGCCCATCCCCATTTGTACCCAAACATTCTTTGACTTCCCCTGTTATCTCTGCTGAATTAGTAACCTGCTTCCGCAAAATAGCTTTTTAAACTGAAAAATAATTTGGTGAATCGCAACCTAGTTAACCGAAACTAATTCCTGCATTTTACTTATATATGTGAAATTTTGATTGTGTAGCACTAGAACTGGAAAGTAGGCATCGGGAGGTGTATGTGGCATAACCCATCATAGACTTACAACATTTACATAATATGTTTATTTACGGACCGTTATATTATGTGGTTGTGCTTCGCGCAGCCAGTAGGTATTGCCGGAGTGGTCTAGAGTCTAGATATATAAAGCTTGTTCATCACCCACACCTATGCATTTATATGACATCCGCTGTTCATTTTGTTTGAATTTTAACGTATAACTGAAATACTGAGGGTTCCATTAAAATACCAAACATTCATCGCGTTATGTACTTCAGATTTCCTTAAAACGCTGAATGCTCAAATGAAATACGAAGATTTCCTTAAAACACTGAAGATCCAAGTGAACTTACGAGATTCCATGAAATACTGAAGATTCGAACCTCCAACTGAAAAATTGAACTAATTGTATGTTAACTGCAGGTACCACATTTACATTATTGAAATACTAAACCTTGAAATCACAGCCGGCAAGCTTTCTTATACAAGCACTTTATAAATAACTGCTACAATAAAATTAAATTGAAAACGAATGCCTCTAAAATGCCTCCGGCATTGGATTCATAAAGTAATAAGAAAGCACGCGGGGGTGTGACTAATCGTTTTTTCCTATATTCGAGTTTCGTCTAGAAAATTCTATTTTCCCACAGATGAGAAAGTCGGAAATAAAAAATAAATGTTCAATATTGCTAACTTTGAAACTGTGAGGCAAGAAGTGGATATTGGTAGAGGTGAAATCTCTAATAATCAACGCAGTGGGGAAATTGGGTAAATAACGTTCATAATTTTTAAAGTATGCAAGGGGAGTATCCTTTCTGACATGGGATGAATTCTCATCACCATGTCACCTCAACCCAACACACAATTCCGTCCAGTACGGAAGGTTTATTTTTAGTTTACACTTTTCCTATCACGAGTTAATTATAGAAATGCTTCTAAACTGGTTACGTGACAAAATAATAAAAAAATAAAAAAATCTTGAAATCTCAAGTTCGTGTTCACGTTTAAGTCGCGTTCAAGTTCAGGTCCAATTTTGGTTGAAACACGCGTTAATTGTCAAGTTCAGGTTTTCCAGAAACTACTTGCATACTTGAACTTGAAACTTGGCAATGTTTACTTGATGATGATTCGTCAAGTTCAAGATGGCTGTAAAAATTACTTGAAGATTCAAGTTCAAGTCAAGTTCATGGTCAGGTTTTAATTTTACTTGACCCGATCGCAGCTCTAGTTAGTAGTTATGCACAGCATGCAAATATTTATGCACTTTTCTTGTATCTGGACTGTGGACTGTTCAATTTCGTTATCAGAAGTTGGAAAGAATAATACAAAGTGTTTTGTGTATTATTAAACGTCTATTATAATTTGAAAAACAAGAAGGGGCTATAATTTCTACGTCGTTATTAAAGCCAATAACGACGTAGAAGTAATTAATAAATTAATAATAATTAATAATTTATTTATTGAGGCACCGTGCATGTAGCATTGTAGTGTGGAGGAAATTGTTCCGTTTTTTCCGTTCGATTTCATTAACAGTTTCGGAGTTTGAGTTTGAGGACCATATGTAACCGTTCGACCCTATAGGAAATTGTAATAATGATGATTTTATTATTAAAGTATATGAGTGGAAGTTTCATAAACAGAAAAGTTGAAGGAAAATTATGTCATGTAGTCATTGTCATAGTCGAGTTCCATGGGAGTATGTGACCCTCCATTAGATATTAGAATATTCTTTACCAAACTTAACCTAATGACCTTTTTACTTTTTATTTTTTCATGTAGGTGGTAGAGATTTGTGCAAATATGTCCATTAGTTCTGATTGTTATTACAAACCCATACGTCTACGGTGCCTTCCATTGTTATGTATATGTATAGCTATAGCTGGGCAACCTTTTATAAATTTGATGAATGATTTGAGTATTTTTCTATTGATGTGCTGTGCAAGGTGGATCCACTTAAATGTTTTTATTCATTCCCTTATTTCTCTTTAGGATGAAGAATGAAGACAGGTCTTAAATGAAAATTAAATTATATGGAGTAAATAATATGAACTCCATAAAGAAGTTAATTTAATTAATGCAGGTTAACATTGGAAAATTTTGCAAAATTTTGTTTTCCATATACTTCATACTCTTCGTCCTAAAACTCTTACGTAAATGATGCCGTCACATGTCCAATTTTTCAAGTTATCACATTCTAAACAATAGGTGGAAGAAAGACTTGCTTCAACTAACCAAAATAATAATTGCTGCAAATATCATTGTCAGAAAATCACTGTCATTCATATCATGGGATTTATAGTTGTTTCTTCAAATAATAAACTTATTTTAACTTCTGGTGTTTTATTTTGCTATAACATACGAGAAGTAAATCACCTTTGTGATGATGGAAGTAAAACGCGATGGTTCTTTCAAATAAATGTACGAGTAAATGCGCATTATTGTAGGCATTTCCCATCTCGTTGACCTCGACTTAACAGTTGTGTCAGCATGAATTTTTTTTTGCAGACAGTTTCAAGCTAGCACAGAGCCTCAAGGGGAGAAATTGCCATCAAGTGAGCTTCCCCGTTTCACAGAGTCACTAAAAGCCAAAGAATTACTGTAGCATTCAATCAGTTGGAGGAAACCAGTCTGAGCGGAAGGATACGCAAAACCTGCTCTGCTATCCTTTAATATACAGTCTTAAATTATTGGAATTCCTGGTGCTCTCTTCCAATACTCTTCAGGTCTGGCGGAAATACTGTAGCATACATGCAGTTGTTTCACTTTTTAAGTTAATTGTCTGTTATATATTTTTCACCATTTTCTAGTTGCCTACCATAATGAGTATCGAGGTAGTAATTTTATCAGCGGCACGAACCCCAGTTGGTGAGTAATATTCTTGCATATTGATATTGATAAATTATGATGATAAAATTATAAATAGATCTCGTTCAAATGCATTTCCTTTTAAATTTCAGGTTCATTCTGCGGAAGTTTATCGTCCCTTCCGGCCCACGAACTTGGTGCATTAGCAATAATTGAATCGGTGAATAGGGCTAAGGTGAATCCTAAAGAGATTGATGAAGTTATCATGGGCCAAGTAAGTTCTTTGTAATGTAGAAATGTTACATTATTGGGGTTTCAATGTGTCTCAAAGATCTGTTGTGAAAGAATGTAGTATTTTCTTAGGAAGATATTATCATTGGAATTATCCTATTGAGAAAATTCAGTAGACCTAAAAGAGTCATTGAATAGTCATTTGAAGTTTCATTGTTGTTCCAGACACTGACAGCGGGGCAAGGTCAAAATCCCATTCGACAAGCCGCTGTGTTGGCTGGTCTTCCTGTGACTCTTCCAGCTACATCAGTGAATATGATCTGTGGGTCAGGCTTAAAGTAAGACTTATTATAAAAAATATTGAAGTTTCTATTTAATTTTACACCCCAGAACACATAATCTTTTACAGTGATACAATCGTGAGGAAGCTTTTGTTGACGAATCATGATTGATTGTTGATTCCAGAGCTGTGATATTGGGAGCACAAACTATCAAAGCCGGTGATTCTAAAGTAGTTGTGGTTGGAGGACAAGAATCTATGAGTCGGGCACAACATTCTATTCATATGAGATCTGGCGTGAAAATGGGTCAGGCTGTTATGGTGGATACAATGATAAAGGATGGGCTTACTGATGCTTTTAATGATATTCATATGGGCATCACAGGTATTGCTCTTAGTTAACTGTATGTTAACAAATAATTAGATTGTTGAATCATTATTATTTTTGTGATCATTTTTCTGTGGACTAAAATCTTAATTCAAGACCTCTTTTGTATTTAACATTTTCAGCTGAAAATGTCGCAAAAAAATGGAAAATAACCAGGGAGGAGCAAGATCAGTATTCATTATTGTCGCAACAAAAGGCAGCTAAAGCTCAGATGAACAACTTATTCGAAGAAGAAATCGTACCGGTGACGATCCAGGGAAGGCAGCCAGTCGTGGTTTCCAAGGATGAGTACATTAAACTAGACACAACAATTGAAGGATTACGTAGGTTAGGACCAGTCTTCATAAGAGATGGTACAGGAACAGTTACTGCGGGTAATGCTTCTGGATTAAATGATGGTGCTGCTGCGCTGGTTTTGGCGTCGAGATCGTATGCTGATGAGAAAGGTTTGAAACCATTTGCACGAATTGTTTCCACCGCTAGTTCTGGAGTAGATCCTCTTATAATGGGGACCGGGCCCATCCCAGCCGTGAGATCTGCTGTGAGTTTCAAATCCTTACTTCAAAACTGCTACGAATGCTATTTGAAGCCACACTGAGCTTAATTTATGTATACTTCTTCTCTAATGTAGCTAAGCAAAGCTGGTTGGACAGTTGATGACGTTGATTATTTCGAGTTGAACGAGGCCTTCGCATCTCAGTCGATCGTCGTGGCGAGGGAATTGAAAGTACCTCCACAGAAAGTTAATGTAAATGGTGGTGCCATTGCCATAGGTCATCCTATCGGGGCTTCCGGTGCAAGAGTCTTAGTAACGCTTCTTCACATTCTTAAACAAAACAAAAAATCCAAAGGTGTTGCATCTTTATGTGTAGGTGGTGGACAGGGTGTTGCCTTATGTGTGGAATTAATTTGACACTAACTTAAGTTAGAACTGGTGCGCTATTGTCTCATACTTAAAATACCTACTCAAGGTTTTTAATGAGATGATAGTATTTGAGATCAAAATAGTAAGTAGCTATTGATATTTTTCCAACTTTACCCACAAATATTTTTAAAAACTTTTAAGAAGTAACGCTTGTTATGTCATACGAAAATCATTTGTGCAATAATTTGACTATCATGAGAAGTGAAAAGTATTGCGTTGTTGAAAATGTTATCTTTTTTATAGTCAACATTAGCGCAATATTTCTTAGAACTAGAACAATAATAATTTTGTCTTTATACGATGTTGAATACATTGGTGCGAACTGCCTAATGTTCGCATATAGTTGATGTTAAAATGTGGGTAACAATAAAAAAAGGTAATATTGGTTGGCTGACTTTTTGAGAAATCCATTTTTATTACTTCCTCCAGAGTTTATATTCAGGAGGAATATAATGCCAAAACTTTCATTACACCACAAGTATTAGTTAATCACATTTATCATTTGTCCACCTTACATATACATACATAATATAAGCAGCACATTAGCTACATGATTGCTGTTAATAAATGAAGTCGAGCAACGTACAAAGTACAAGGAAAAGGTTGTGTAGCTTAAAGTGAGATTTGTGCTCTGTGTCCGAGGAAAGTTGAGGAAAGCTCCAACTACGAATTAACGTTTTGCAATCAAAAACCAAATATTGTTGTCACATTCGCGTTTTATTAATAAGTTTTGTACACTTCTGACCAAGCTTTAATCATTTTTACTACCTAAAGCATAGACAGAAATATGTACTTTTGCTGACACTTAAAAGTACTGGTGCGGCTGTTCATTGAGAAATCCAAGTGAAGTTTTGTTTCCGATCAAGACAGCTTCTATTAACGTCAGAATGTCACTGCTGACACTATCTGCTTGCAGACACTCCGATTACTTACACTCAAATGTTAGTATACAACAAATTTAGAATCTTAATTAAAATTCGGGAAGAGGTGACAGGGCAGCTGTTGATGGTTTAAATGACATTGTAAGACGAACGATGCTGAATTAACAACCTGGCATCACTGGATGGAAATCTCTTTTAGATTCAACAAGTTTATGCCTGACCAAGAAAGCAGAAACATATTCAACCACATCTTCTGGGGAATCTTCATGAACAGCATGCCCAACGTTAGAAATCACGTTCATCTGAAATTTCCCTTGCATCTGACCAACTGTTAAATCTCTATCCAACCGATCGATACCGGCAAGCATCAGCAGCTTGGGACATTGCAAGGACAAAAACCTGCACAAAATAATATTTAATTTTCAAAAATCCATAAAAGCCCTTTAAATATTGTTCAGATAAGTTATGCTAATGCTAAAAACAATTTCAAAACGTACTTGGACGACATTCCTTTGAACCATCCTTGCCAAAAGGGTTCAGTCTTATGTAGGTCAATTCGCCAAGTATATAAATCTTTTTGCAACTAAATGTACAGCAAAAAAAGTACAGTTAGGATATTTGCTCCATAATATTCACGTTTACTGATACCTTTTATTATAACTGATCTCTTTCACTAACTGCCGAAAGAGCTGGAGGGGGTAGTGGCTCTTTAATAATTTCTTGGGGTTTGCTTTCCTCTTCACCCTCTTGCTCCTCCAGTATCGCATCTGCACGAACGGCTGGAGGATCTTTAGGAGTTAAAACGTCGTTGCAAGGCTCGTTCGGTTTGGCACCTATTTCTTCCGAACTTGTATCACTATCGCTGTTTGGTGGAGGAATATCGATAGTGGCAGGTTGATTACTTGAAATGACTTTCAACTGACCAGGGATTGAGACTCTCGCTGAGTCACGATTTTTTATCACGCCGGATTTCATTCTGAAAGAAAAATGCCTCAATTAAATACCTATATTTGATAACCTTTCAGTACTGGTCTATATTAAGACAAATAAGACGTACGCCCATTCAATAGATCTCGTTAAACTTGGGAAGCCTTTTGGCCTTTGTTTAAGAACTGCGTGCATCGTAGAAAGAGACTCCATGGCAGATCCTTCTACTACATCAATGACAGTGATAGCTACAACATTGAATTCTTGTCTTGCAAGAACTTTTTCCGCGGAATGTACTGCTAGTGCACCGCCCAAAGAGTGGCCGACGATAATTATTGGATTGTTCTGCAGCTTCAATTCCGTAAATATGTCTAGTATGTCACTATAAGATAATAACCATTAGTTAGATTCAATGCAAACGAGCAATGAAGCAATAAAAATCCACAAAATGTCACTATTATAATATTTCTTATTAAATCATTATAATTATTTCCCCTACTGTTAAATCTATAGTTAACATTTAGTTTTTTTTACTTTGACATTGTATTTGCCGACAAATCATCGTCGTCAGAAGTGGTAGTTTCTCCATGACCTCTCAAGTCCACTGCAATAACTTGAGCGTTAATGTACGTGCTTAGAATTTTAGACATAACCGCCCAACTCAATCCGGAAAATCCGCCACCGTGGAGAAGTATCACGACTGGAATTTCAGCAGATGTTGTTGGTAGAACCGAGTAAACGCAAAATTTGTTTCCATTTGCTTCCACCATGTCCTTCTTAGCAAAATACACCGACCAGTGGACTGGAGTAAAATCAGGGGGTTGTCTATTTCGACCGAACCCACTACATTACATGAAATTTCAATATATTCACAAACCCTTTCCACAAATGTAATAAGCACCATCATAACACCGTAAATTCCAAAAACATGACAAGTTGGAATCAACCTACTAACAGTACTAACTCGCTATTGCACAAGCTACTTATTGATAACATTTAATCATGAAAAAGCCTTACCCAGCGGCATTTCTAGGCGGTAAAGTATAGTTCGCCAACGCGGACCTCAAAACCGATTTCTGCAAAGACGACATTGCAGTTCCTTCAAATTTCTGAATAATCCGTGTATAAAAGACCAGCTGCTGAATTGAGTCCAGCAATCCCACTCCGACTATTCCGTTTCCTTAAAAATTCTCCCGACAACGAAGTGTATGTGTAAACTTTACTACTAAAGTATGTTGTGTTGTTGTGAAATGTCACCTGCCGCTTATCTTAGGCGGCTATAAAATGGGGCCAGCCTTAACAAGTAAGGCCAGCCGACAGCTGATTGCAGGATGCAGATGAATCCGGATTGCAGAGCTTTCAATTTCACTCCCAAAACATAAATATATACATATCGTAGAAATCAACCAAGAAATTTTATTTCCAATTGTCCAACACTATACCTTATACAAAGACTTTGAGTATCGTAGGTACATGTGTGGGCGTAAACATCACTGACACTGCTGTGGCAACTAGGCCTTAAATACGGCAAGATGTAAAAATGTCAATTAACAATTAATTAACAAAACATCTAATAAACAAAAAACCTTTTAATGATTACAACAGTTGAAAAATTCGCGCGGTACAGTCGAAGCGATGTATACACAAGCATCACGGCCGCGTTAAGTTAGTCGATTACTAACAGCACAGGCAAAATACCCGAAAAGCTTGCGAAATACTGTCCGTTCATTCATACACAAATTACTCATGTTCCCGTCGGTGTTGTGTTTGGAAAAATTACCTTTTAAAGGAATTTCTCACAATCAGTGTACATCTTTTGTTAAGTTAATTAGTTTTAATTGCAGTTAATTGACTCTTGTTTCTTCAAAAGCTTCCCGATCTTGTTATCTCGATAATTTCAACCTCATGTGGAAAGCTTGGACATAACTTCTGATGTTCCGTTTAATTAAAACTTATAGCGAAAGTATAAACCAAAATTTTTTATTTTAAATTTCACCCGCATAAATAATTTTAAACCCTACTAAATTCTTCAAGTTCTATGTGGCACATATGCTCGAATTTGCACTATACCTGTCTGATAAATTTGAAGTATACGTATTGTATATATAATAAAATTGCTCTCTCTCTCTCTCTTTCTCACCCACCACCACTAATTGGCTTTCTGCAGTATCATTCGCACTTCATAAAATCGGAATTTCACATCTTTAGTTTCAAGAATCAGCTCGTACTACACTAAATTGAATTCGTGCACCAAAATGTCATGACTTTGACATGCACTATAGAAAGAGACATTTTAAAATGTATTCATGTCAGTCTAAAAATCTGGAATAGGATCCAATTTAGAGCCAGGGGATAGTTCCGAATATGCCCATCAGGCCATTCAGTGTACAGTAGCGCAGGGACCGGGGGTGCCTGGTAACCCCCGACTAATTCGACGGGAGGTGTGGCACCATCCGGTTTTTCCGAAAAACGTAGACCCTCCCACTACATATGTATGAATTATTTTAAAGGAGTCGGGGTAGCACAATGCGGTAGAGTGCTGACCACTCATTGTGGGCGTGGGTTCTATCCCCACTCTGGACTTACTCTGTGAGGAGTATTTCCTTAAATACCCCGACTCCGAAGGCAGTGTGGCAACGTTACTCGGCTCGGTGATGAACTAGTAATGGTTCGATACGGGGTAACACAAGTTTAAAAATGTCACACCGGTCCGTCTAGGAAGAACAATGCGAGTTGAAATGCTGTAGGATCTACCGCCTATGGCTAGCACTGAAAGACTTGACCGTATAAAAAAAAGAACTTTTATTTTAATGCCTTCAATTCCGTCAGTAAGTTTGACAGTCGTAAAGGTGGTTTCGCATAGCCCCAGAATTAGTCGCAGTCGCTAAGCGATTTGGTGGTAAAATCGCTGTCGCTTACCTATTCGCATAGAAAGCGACTGCGATTTTTG